>WOVY01010944.1:0-294048 GCA_013436015.1 Rhipicephalus annulatus | reverse complement strand
AGGCATCGGCATTGGTGTCGGGAAGTGATCGCGGTAGTGCTGCTTGGAATCATCTGCCGCTTCTGCCGCTCATCAGACAAGCACATGATTCCCGTGAAGTACAAAAGCTAAAAAGAACAAACGTGGTAGTGTTGGGTCCGGTTCGTACTACCCTCCTGGTGGCTGGTCTTCTGACATTGGCCACTCCAGCAGTGACGAAGAAGCCCGCCGTGGTGCCGACAGTGGCCATGAGAGTATTGGCCATGATAGTGGAGAGCGTGACAGCGGCGGCCACAACAGTGGTGGCCACGACAGTAACTGTCATGACAGCGTGAAGGTGGCTGCAGCAGTGGCGGAGGTGGCGATAGTGTGGGGGCAGGTTGTGACAGCGGCGGGGGAGGTTGTGACGCGGCGCGGTGGAGTTGACTGAGTGACGTAGTGTGTGAAATGTTTGTTGATTGGTCTTCCTTCTTTGCTGCTCGTTGAATCATCTCAGTGAAGTGAGGGAAAAAAAGTGACTCTCGGCATATTTCTAATGTAATAGTGAGCGAATTGACTGTTGCGTCACAATATGTGCGAATCTCAATGTGTTTCTTAACAGCACTAATTCTGTAAGTAACAGTGCATTGGCTTTGTAAGTTTGGTGTGTGAATTTGTGCAGCTGCTCAGTGTTATGCCGCCCAAGTTTTTGCTCTGGTAACTACTCTCACTGATAGTTGGAACACCTACCGTGTAGCTGTGGCTGTCTTCTGCTGATGGCTTTTCAGATGCCAATGCTTTTTCACACTTGTCAGTGGTCAAAGTGACTGGCCACTATAGTTATCAAGAATATTAGCCCATCATTACTGGTAGATTAGGAGACTAGCATAGATCCGAGCACAGGGCATTTCTACAAAGTATTGCCACGAGAAGACTTACGTTGAAAAGGTTGCCTGCTTCAAAGATTTCATTTTAAAACTATATCGGTCGCAATTTCATATTCTTATATGTTGGTCTGAAGAAAATGACTGCCATGATAGGCTGGTGCATGTTTTCTCATTTAACATAGTGAAAATAAACCATAGTTGGTGCCAGACTACAATGAAAGCTGTAGGGAGGTGAGTAACATGCCTCTGTATGTAAATATTGCCTACTGCCACACAAAATATTGTAGAGCATTCCAGAGTAACTTGTCATCTGTTGTAACTTGCAAGTGTGCCTAACAATCATAAAGCTAGTACTGCCCCGCATAATACAGTAATTAATGCGACATTGTCTGAGTTATTAAGTGTTGAGGCTTTAGTTTTCTGTTGGCAGAGCATCATGGTTAGATATTTTTGAAGGTCATTCTTCTGCCCCTGTGACACATTATGTTACAGCCTGTGTCATGGGGCCTTGCACGTTGAGCACAAGGCGTGAAAATCGTCGTAAGGGAGGCATCCTTGGAATGCTGCATGTCCATAAGGGTTGTATGCCGACAATGACTGCATTGCCTTTTAAACTGTTGGCAAATATTGACACCAAAAACTTTCACGTGTTGAACAATGTCCTTCTATGAGCACTCTCATCTGATAACTTGTTATGCATTCAAGCATTGAGAAGTGCAAATAGAGAGACAGGCAGAAGGAATATAGCCTATTAATTATGACTATATTTCTCGACCTGTGTCCCTATTTGTGATGCTCGCAGTTATGTACAAATTGCCTAACGGCTGAGCACCATCATTAACCTTTACACTTCAATGCACTGCAGTATTCAAATAACCTCAGGATCAAGAGGAGGACCACAGACCAAACAGTAGTTTTTCCTGAGCATGTTTTTCATTTAAGCATTGCTCAGTGGAGTTCCTACATTGTGATGTACTTTCAGTACAAGTGTACAGGAAACTGCATTTGGACATCAAAAAGATCAGTCGTCTTGAAACCCCTCAGTTTCCTGCATGGGATGTAGAGCAGGCAAACCACAAATCATTTGAGAAAGCACACTTGCATTTTAAAAGGGGAAAAAAAAGACTACATGCATTTCTTTTGCTTCTTGTACAACTATGGGCACTTGTAACTCCTCCAAACACTCAGGTGTTGCCCATATAGGAGACAAAACGAGCAATAGTACATCAAAGTGAGAATAGTCGCACATTTGCATCGTTACTTGTACATGTAGACTCGCAGTGTACATGTAGACTCGCAAAAGCGTAAAGTGTTTTGTTACACTTCGAGAGAGACCTGGTGTCACTGCCTATACAACTTTTCGAAAAGCTTCTGCGATTCCACAGGAAAGCTACGATATGGAATGCTCGACATATTTTGAACACAGTGGAACATGAAGTATAATTGTGGCTCTACGTTACAGTAACTCCTTTCTTTAATGAGTTGTTGCTAGAAGATGCTTTTCACTGTAAACATACATGTTGCACTGAAGTTTGCCCAGTCATTGTGTATACATACATGTCGCAGTGATGTTTGACCAGTCATAGTGCCAAATAAGTTGGAACATAAATGCCACAATTTCATTATAAGTGGGGCAAAATGAGTGCACATCTCATTTTTGCCTTCAGGCATGGCATCTAGATGGTGAGTCAATCAACTTCTTGTTAGGGTGGACCAGAGAGAACTTATTTTAATATATCATAGTTACTTGTATAAAAATATAAGTGCAAAGAGCACTGCACAAGATTTTTTCGGCTGGTACAGAATCATCACAGCAGTACAGCCATTGATTTCTAGGCTTTTTTTCAATATATCCTAGCTTTCCGATAAAGGTTTGACATTTGCACTGCCCGGCAGGTTCATATAACAGCACAACAGATAACTTCCGGAAGAGCTGTACCTAATGCTTTGGTGCGTGTTTTTTGTATTAAGGAAATACGCACATTCCTTCTTTACCTATTTATTTATTTTGACTTAGCCGTACGCGACAGTAGTCATTCTATGTACTTGTCTGGGACCACAACCTAAATTTCAACAAAAAACGGATGTTGTTAGCACTCTCGGATAACATCAACCGAAACATAGTGTCAATTCTACTGTTTCCAAGTGATTCAAGATTTCAATCGTTCCTGCGGGTGCTTTTGATATGAAGAGGCAGATAATGCACCATGCAATCGTGGTTGAAATTGTTCGGGAAAAGTTGGGCCTATTCACTTGTTTCAATGGAACAAATTTGTTTGCACTTGGATGTTGTTGTCCATGTCTGTTTTGAATAGTGTATATTCGTCTTTGAAGAGCACTCTGCTTACGTAGCCGATTTTAAATCTGTCAAAATGTCTTATAGGTACGAGTTAACTGCTACAATATGGTGATGTGTTGATGTAGTGTTTACTGTAAGTGGTAAGGATTGTTTCTTGCAAGGTAAGGAAGCCATCATGATTTCATTGCCTGTTGCATATAAATCACTTTTTAATTTTTGACAAAGGGGAAGACCAGCCTCTAAACAAGTACTCAAACTTGACTGCTTATGTTACTGGTACGTTTTGCTTTTTTTTTATCACCCTTGTTATGCGTATGTTACGTATACATGGTTGTTGCTTATGTTCTGGCAGTGTAATCTTGCATTTAAAACGTACTTACATGCTTATCACTAATGACCTTTTGAGTGTGATGCCTGTACGGTGATAGACTGTGATTCAAATGTATTTTGCTGTGCGCCTATCACGGGCAGCTTAGACGGTTTAACGTTGACTAACTTCAAGCTTACGATGCTGCTATTAATGTGACACTTTAAAATGCTTGTGTTCAAGTTTATGCTGTTTTATGAACAAACATAACTTAAGTGTGGAGTTTAGTGCTTAATTTTTAGCCTTTACAGGTGGTTTATTTTTCAGTGAGGGCTTGCATGCCTACTGAACGCTTTGAAAACAGTTTCCTCATTATCTTAGAACCAACAGTGTATTCCGTTTCTTTTCACACTTGTGCATTGCAACATCAGTGCTCTTAGAAGCCAGTAAATCAATGGCTGAGTGTTGTATACCTCAGGGAATGAGCACTGTCTTTTTTTTTTATTCACTCATTTGTGGCATCAAATATTTTCGGTGTCCCTCATATGCGGTTCCTGGTGCCTTTGTTGGTGCATTTTTTTATTTTTTACGGACATTTCAATTACAATTTTATGTTATTCGGGGGAACGGTCGTAAATTACGTGCTTGTCATTGTTGGTATTGTTATCTCGTCATTGACGTCATTCAGCTGGCGCAAACGAGCGCTGTTGTACGTCTCTCTTTGCGGCTTGTTCCGTGTTTTTGTATACCCTGTATTATCTATTTTATGAAATACATTTGCGCTGGCCGCTGACGCCGCTGTGCCTTGTTTGCTGCTTGCCTTTCACGTTTGACATTTTCGCCCAGGTATTTTCGTTTGACGTTTTCACCGAGGTTGACTCGACGCCCAGGCAACTTTCGTGCTTCACGACAGCAGCATCTTCCTCCACTGCAGTTTTACGTGAAGCTACCGCACCCACGATTCAATTCCGTCTGCCCACTAGGCCGTAATAGTACATCACGTTATATGCCTTGACTGGAGATAAAGCTATCCTGTCTTAATCGTGTTGGTACAGTCGCTGTATATAGCATAAACCACCCAAACGAAATTCCCTAGCGTTGAATGTAAAGTTCCTGCCCCCCCACCCCCCCCCCCACCCTATAATATACTGAACATTCATCGGAGGTCGTTTCCACTTCACGCCAGGCAGCGCTCTCGTCGATTCTGGCGTGTCTGCCTATCGCTGAATTTTTGTTTTCGTATTGTATTAGGTCGACTTGCGGCGTTGGTGCCGGATTTACGGCGACGCATTATAGTTGAAACTCACGGCGGTTGCTTAGGCGTATTTCGGGTTCGATTTGCGGCTGCACTCTGATGGAACGCCGAGTACCGCCGTTATTTGAGAGCGCATCGAATCACAGGCACCGGAGGAAAAAAAAAAAAACAAGTCAACAGTATTAGTAATTACGGTAACGTGAAAAGTTGGGATAGCGCCACAGCCTGAACAGGCATCAGTATAACGAGTCGGGTATATTTAATTCACGAAGTGGAGGCACAGAACACCTGTGGAGGTTCGGGAAAGTTCGGGTCTGCAGTTGGCGAAGTGCGGCAGCCTCCTCGCGCGTGAAGGAGTCTGGTGGGAGTTGTTGTCGTTGGCGTACGTGATGTGTGGCTTCGTGATATTACTTCCCTCCCCATCCCTCCAATCCCTCGCTCCACCCTACCACAGAGCAGTGGAATGACACCCTTCGCGACGGCGTTCCGAGGTCTGCCGGGCCCTCATTCTCAGGGCCTGGGCTGTCGCAGAGGTTACCATAGGAGTCCTGAAATAGGGACCCTCCCCGTTTTCCTTGAATTTTCATAATAAAATTTTGCCATCATTAGTATTAGTAATTACCAATTTTCAATAAAAAAACGAAAGCAAAACGCGATAAGGGAGGCACGAGAACAGAGGTTAAGTGGCGAAGCCCCCTCCAGGTTCTTGCACCAATTATTTGTGACGTCACAAACTTATGACGTCATGAGTTAAATTTATTCTCGGGACTTTTTGGCATTAGAGAAGGGACAGGAGCAATAGTTGAAAAAAAAAGAGCAACATTGTTCGTGATTAGGCACAACATTTGTTTATCAGATAATCCTTGCGGAGTTTGTCAACTGCATTTTACAAATATAAAAACATAGAGCATGTCATTTTCTTATTATATGATGTTAGATGGACATGTAAGATACAGCGTTGCTACAAAATTATTGGGTATTTTTTCGTATTGGTTTCCTTCCCTCGCCTGTCCGTCTCTTCAAAGTGACTTAACGTAGTCTGAATGCAAGACATTCAGGACTATGGGCCGGGCATGTAGTGCGTAGGCAGGATAACCGCTGGTCATTAAGGTAACTCACTGGATTCCCGGAGAAGGCAAGTGGGTTAGGGGGAGACGGACGGTTAGGTGGACAGATGAGATTAAAGGAACCTCATCTATATTCAAAGTGTTGAATTCCACATACAGGACAGCGACTCAAGGAAGAATGGCGACATTTGGAGCGCAAACTACCAACAAAAGTTTTTCTTGAGCCCAAAATATCCGTACGCCGCACAAGCGCCACCAGGCATGCAGTACAACATTCAACGTCTGGAAACATTGCTAGGTAAGTTGACACTACGCGCAGGCGCATTTAGGACCTAACCTGACAATGTTTATTCCGATGTAGCATCATCTTTAGGCTGCCCATGTGACATGCACAAGCCTTCTCATGTCAAGCCCACGGGATGCGAGAAAAATGCCACCATTTCGCGTCTAGTAGTACTACATACGAGGCAGCTATGTAGCCTCCGAATGATTCCGCCGTCACCTGCAGTGCTCGTTGCTTTCGTGGCTTGCCGCGCGAAGTGATTCATGGAAGCGCCGTATCAGATCGAGACGGAAAGCGGATGCGGCGAGAGGATGAGAACAGACCGTCGACATCCGTGTTCTGTTTCCACCTATTTGGTGGAAGAAGCGTACGTGCAAGAGTATACGCGCGAACAGGCGATCGTAGCGTGGTTGGAGCCTATGGTTAGTACCGCACACATAAGGTGCATACCGTGCTCTACAACTGAGCGTGATATTTTTTCAACATTGACCTCGAGCTGCACTTTGTGTTGCTAGGCTTCTTTTAGTCCGAGAATGATATGCCGAGAGATGGCGAAGCGTTTGGTCGGCTTTCCACATGTGTCGACACCCTCGCCCCAGTTTCACAACCATGGAAAGTGGCACGAGGTATGCTTTATTCTTTATAGTTTTCTTTATTTCAGTAATTGACCGGTGGGCACATAACAGTGGTGCCATATTTGCCTTGTGCACTTATTTAGGTGCCAGTCGCAGAGCAAGAGTTATAATTGTGGTTTTGGCTCGTTGAGCTTAGGTAAATTTAAACCTTAAAATGACGATATTGCCTAAACTGTAATAAAAAAATTGAAAGTTAAAACGTACCAAAATAGGCATGTTGCGCCACAGCCATATATACTACAAAATGGTTGGCGCTATTGAAACGTGGATCGGCAGGTATATGTTGGGAGGAGAATATCCTGTGCACCTGATCCTCACGACTACGAAATCCCCAACCTTAGGTGCGTTATCGTAAAATACTGATAAAGCTGACATATGGCATGTTTGTTTTGCACACACGTGGACGTAATACAAAAAGTACCCGCCACTTGTTTTCAATTATTCTGCTTGAATGCACAGTTCGGCCCATGAAAAACTAGGGCGAAATTTTTATGTGAGCGTATGCACGTCGGCCTACGCACCAGGGAAGGGGGGGGGGGAGGCGGGGGGGGGGGGCATGGGTGAGCTGGAGCTTCTCCAAGATTCTCGGAACAACATATAAAATGTGTGCCTCCTTGCCCCCTTCCCCCCCCCCCCCCCAGAAAAAAAAATTGGCCCCGTATCTGCGTGTTTCACTGCAAATGTCGTCGAAAAACGATAGTCTTGCGTTTGCGTGGGGAGAGCGAATAAGAAGTTTATTTAACGTTGTGCGCGAGAAAATTGGTGAATGGGATTCTGGAGGCGCTGCGTGAAATATGAGCGCCATCTCGCAATAATCTTGGAAAACAAAAGGATGACTTCCGATATAGCCTGCGTGTGCGCGCCATCTTGGATGCCATAAGTTGTAGAATGCAAGGCAACGGGTATGTGCAACCACCTTATCGTCTTAGCAAAACACCCGCCTTTTCGTGCATTGCGTTGCATTGTGAGTGCAGCGTAATAAACGTTCTTTAGAATTATTTATGTATGCCTTTTATGTTATAAAAGAACACGCCACAGATATGTGGACCTGTTTAGTTTGTGTCTCAGGTGCGTGAAATATTTCCTTTTAATTGGACATACGCAAAAGTATGAATGCCGAAACCAGATCAGTATTCGTGGGCGCTGCTGATGCGGTTGGATTTCGGCCGTTTTGGATGATACACAGACAAGTCGACCAACAGTCTAAAGTTTTTCAAATGTTTTTTTTGTTTTTCAAAAATGGGACTGCTCATTTCTCTCGCGCAGTAAAATACCTTGTACCCTAAATCGTCGAACGTTTGTTCTAAACACCTAGGAAATACTATCGTCTTAAAACTCCTGGCGCCGTACCTGCTGTGCTCGTGCTCGTGCATGTGCTCATTCCAGCAGCAGGCTGGTGTGCATCGATGTATACTCAACGCACGACGCGGCTGCAAAGACGCAGTGATCAAGTTGCATGCACGTTAACAAACGGTGGCTATACCGCACTGCGCTGACGGTGCCTGATATCGTCGGTTTCTAATTCGGAGGGCACAGCACGTGGGCCATTGCGAACGGGACAAGAAACAAAATTGTGCACGAGAATGAAGCCGAACTGTTTTTATGGTAAATATACCGATCAATTTCGGTCTGCGGCTTCAAGTACAAACTGTTTCAACGTGTAATGTGCCCACTATTATGTTCAATGGTATGTTCCGAAATTGCTCTGCATAGCTAGCAAGAACTCTATAGACCTTGCATAAACTATGTGATAGAGCAATTAACTCGTGCTAACCAATCCGATATAGTTGCTGCACCACGTGGCGCAAAATATTGTTTATTGAAATAAATGTAAGAAATTTCGAGGTCATTTGTGTTGCCCGGAACACTCACTATTTACATCTTGAACAGGGCTGCATTAGAATCAATCACCTGTGGTGAATAGCTATATGTGGCTATAACTGAAGGAAATATGTGTAAGTTTAAAGGCTTACTATACAAGATTAATGTGAACTAAGAGACAATAATGCCAAGGAAAGTATTGGATCTGGCATCACAAGTAATTGTAATGTAAATGTCAAAAAGAAAAGTGGGTGCAAAGATAGCTTGCCACCGGAGCGGACCGAACCTACGACCTTCAAAATGTAAGAGGCCCTATACCTTACTTGTCATCATTGTCTGTTAGATCTTGTTAAAAATGGAGGGACCCTTAAGCTTCGCCTTTAAGAGTTGAACGCAATAGTGATATTCGGTTCCTATAGTGCGTACTTCAATCACTTAGTGTAGGGAGTCTTTTCGAGCTTTCTATGCACCCACCGCGTGGCCTTGAGGGCGTGGTAGCGTGTGTGCCTTTTGTAACGGATGACTGACTTTAACTGTGAAGTCACGATGATTCTTTGTTCTGACGCCCGATGGCAATGTCCGCATGTACCACGCATTATTACGGCGGTATTCCATGTTGTATTGTAAAACGTGTGCACAGGACGTGTGTGTCAGTAAAGCGTAAAAGTTACTTTCACTGCGTTTCCAAGCGGAGGAAGTTACTTTCACTGCGTTTCCAAGCAAAGGAAGTTAGTTTCACTTCGTTCCCAAGCGGATGAAGTTACTTTCACTGCGTTTCCAAGCAGAGGAAGTTACTTTCACTGCGTTTCCAAGCAGAGGAAGTTACTTTCACTGCGTTCCCAAGCGGAGGAAGTTACTTTCACTGCGTTTCCAAGCGGAGGAAGTTACTTTCCCTGCGTTTCCAAGAAGAGGAAGTTACTTTCACTGTATTTTGAGGTAGGTAGAGTAATCGCTTGCTACGCAAACCACCCGGGTTCGATTCCCACTCAGACTGGGAATTTTTCATTGTGTATGTTTTATTTATATTTCTCAAATTTTTGGTCACGAAAAGATTGCCGATTTTTCAGTCATGCAAAGATGGTGATTTTTCGCTCACAACCAACAACGCCGACGCTGGAATTTCTGCGAAACAAGCTTTTTAACGCTATCGCGCTAATATATCTTGCTATGTAATATAAACAGGAAGCCTGCAATATTAACTACAAGCACACTGCTAGCCCTTTCAGCCCTGGATTTTTCATTTTGTTCGGATACACTTTTTGTGCGCGTTTTTCTCGTAATTTGCACCTCAGAAGACCACAAAACAAAAAATTGAGCCTCTGGTACAAGTATTTTCGGATCAATTATGTGGCATCAAATTAGGTAATTAGGGCCCAGTGATTGGGAAATGAAAAAAAAAATTGACTTCTTTTTTCCTCCCAATTAATGGTGTACACAAAATGAAAACCACCGTCTCACTTTTCAGCCTAATATTCATTGAAACAGCTTCGGTACATCGTACCGAAAATGGCGCTTACCCGCCTCAACTTACGCGCCTCGGCTTCACGAAAGACCTTGGTCGCGCTTCTTCTTCTTTGTGGCTGCTACCTCCACAAATGTGCCACAATATTGGTGTCTATTGGAGAGGGGATCATTGAAGAACTATGTCCCCAAGAATGAGCAGTATTGGTTACGTTTCTGAGATACTAGGGGAAATGTTGTGCGGTGGTGTCAATTGACACCGCTAGGGCCGAAAGGTCTAGCATAGCAGCCACGAAATCCAACCTATACTTTCAGTCTCTAACAGCGCATTAAATTTTGGCCGTTCGAACTTACTTCATAAAATATACCGTGGTAGAGTCGATCAGAACGCATTTATTTTTTTCCACAGCTCTATGCTCCCTATTGACGTGGTTAATTTTATGAAGAAGGTATCGTGACAATTATTTCAAGCGTGAAGCTTCTGTACTGCGCGCAGTTAAGGAGTGGAATAGCCTCTTTACCGGTAGAATGATAATCATCACTGTTTTAGTGAGCACAAGTAGTACACTACTAGATGATTGTTGATGTGTTTTTTTTTTTCACTCACTGTACTCTGTTACTTTTTTGCTTTTGTTTTATACAGTAGCTTGTGCAATGCTCTTCGCCTTGCAGGTAAATAAATAAATAAGTGAATAAATAAATAAATAGTTTTTGCAACTAACTGTGTGTTGAAGACCAATCAAGATGAAAAAAACTGTTCTGTTATTTTTGTTTTTGATATTGAAAGATCATATTCGAAGTCTACTCAAGGTATCGGTTTTGCTCCATTTGATTAGGAATGTGGCGATAAAGCTAAATAGCATAGCTACTTAGGCTAAGTTTGCCTCAATCCTGGCTGCTTTTCAAACCTGCCCAAAGGCTACCCGGCCTCCCACCGTCATGTGCCGTCGCTCTTACTTCACTAATAATAAATCTCGGTCGACAACATGATGTGGTTTACGGTATGAAAAGGCTTTCTTAAATCTAAAAAAGAGACCAACGGTTTACATAATTTCGATTCAATGTTACTAATTATTTCAGGTTTAGTAGAGAGTAACACTTCTCTAGGGGTCTCCTCTTTTTAAACCGATATTGAGCATCGGACATGACGTATATTTTCGAACAAAACTACTGTTGCGGACGTTTATGATTGTCTCAAACATTGCAGACAAAAACCGGTTGTACCGATATAGGTCGGTAATTGCTCGAAGTGTAATCTGCGCTACCTTAGTGCACCGGGTACATTCTAGCCATCTTAAGTGTTTCTGGGGAGACTGATGCTAGAGCGCGGACTTCCCACAAAAAAACCAATGTGCGTGCAAAATTTGTGTCCCACCGCAGTCGCAGGACTTTGGCAAATTCGTATGGACACTATAAACGATGAACATATATGTATTTTGAAGAAAATAATAGTCGAAACTGAAACCTATAGTTCAAGTGTTTTCATTTGCAGATCGGTGTGAGCGGTGTGAGGTTGTTCGCTGCGCTCGTTCGAAAGCAGGCCGAAGTGTGATAAGAAGATGAGCGGAGAGGAACATGGAGGCCTTGTTGATCGCCTTCTTCGTGATTGGCCTGGCGATGGTCTTGCTCAGCGTCCGCTGCTGTTGGGTTCTAATGAAGATCTGGACAGTGCGACCACCGTCCAACACGATCCAGGAACAGGAACCGCCGGAAGATCGTGACGATCGACAAGTCGAGTTCTCAGAATGGACAAACGCGGTCACGTGAAGGCTCCGCTGAGGTAACGCATCTCTGCGTTGCGCGAACGCATAAGTGCTTAAAGCCAGAATTCAACGCGATGAGGGCGTCATTTCATGTCACTTTTATGGGGAGGAGGGGAACGGGGGTTGGGGAAATGCTACTAAATATGGTGATAGCCTGGCATACTTGGCAGCCAGGGGCTTCTCCTAAGTGTCTCATTCATCTTAGAACTTCCTCAAAGGACCGTGGATAGGTTCCAAGAAACTGGTTATGCTTTTTTTTTTGTCTGGACATTTTCGCGGGCGCAAGTCTCAGATACTTATTGATTTACGCACGAATATACAACTTGGCATACATTTTGTTTGAACGAAGTTGGAACATACGTTATTTTTTTATTGGGTAGAGTTTTCATTCAGGATTACGGTGCCATGCATATTTACCACATGACGCTCTCAGTGAAATACATTTATCCTAAAAAAGGCATACGTAATGTTTAATATATAAAGACTAGGTATGATACTGACATAACCACACATTTGAAATCGCCTCTCCGATGTACACAAAGAAGTTTTCATCAATGTTGATTCAAGTCATAAAAAAGTTTTAAAGATCCATGTCCCATACTGTGAAAATTCGGCCGCCGTTTTAGGAGTTGATGTTTATACGACGTGCTTCGTCGCCAAGGTATATATAGTCCAGGAGATCCTCCGTGAGCCTCCTGATGAATGCCAGACTCTAGGCCGAAACGTCGAAATAAACCACGTTGTGACCACTCACGGAGGATCTACTGTATATATATATATATATATATATAATATATATATATATATATATATATATATATATATATATATATATATATATATATATATATGTGTGTGTGTGTGTGTGTGTGTGTGTGTGTGTACGATTATGGCAATATGACGTGGCATCCTTTACGATTTGGGATGCTATATACAAAATACATGTGTAATTTTTCTGAACACAATATTTCATGAGATTTACGTGTTGCTGCCGTTGCTACCCATTCTTGTTTAATACACTTCAGAATTATAGCGTATAAAACACGCCACAGAGCATATTTATTGACACGTGCGCGACATGCCTCTGAAGGCATAGTAGCACCGCAGTTTTTCATTTTCATGGGCTTTCTTTTTTAAGCCGATAAAAATAAGGCAAGTATACAGACTTTTCTTATTTTACCGAGATCACACGTTTCGTTGTCTACAGTTGTTTAATTGCCGCTGTCACAATCGGGACAGTATTTATAATGCTAAATGACGTGTCCTAAATAGCTGATTGAATGTCATGAAAAACTACACGCCTGCTGATGACAACTCCATTGCTTGGGGTACAATGTGTGCATTTTTAGGCTTAAAATGAGTCCCCCTCAATCCAATTTTTTCTTATTTTTTTGTGCAAGTGCGTGATAGCTGTATCAGCCGGTAAATATATGCGGTTTGAACCGATAAGTCGTTTCCGTGTTCCAGAGTTTGCCGTGTTTGCGAAGCTGATAACGATACATGTGAAGTCGCCGCGACAGTTCCGACCGTGTTTCTGAGGCTGCAGCAAAACGAAGCTCCTTCCAAGCTCGGAAAGTTTCCCGCAGTGGTCTCACAGTGCAATGTGTGCACTCTTCCCCAGTACCGTCTACATAAAACAGTCGCCTCAGAGCGCACACACCACAAGGAAGGCACGAGTTTTATTGCTCCTCTGATTAATCTGGCTCCGTCGACTCCCGTGTTTGTCTTGTGCCCCTATTGAGTAACCTATATTACCCCCATGGGTCGACGCTGAGAACCAGGGAAAATAAAAAACAAGTTTGACGCTCGACAACCGCTAACAGGGTCGAAACATCTATTACGAAACACAAAAGGCCTAACCAATCAGACTGTTCAACTGTGATATTGTTTCGTGTTGCGAGACGAAAGGCCCCGCCTAACCGCGTGTAAACCAGGAAGACAAAGGAAGACGTGTGATAAGCGAACAGCTGACCATCGAGCCACGCAACCGCCGCAGGTGCATGCAGTCCGAAGACAACAAGGCATGCAGCGCGCGTCAGATCTCCGCGAAGCTTCGGCTGCGCCGATAAGATAACGCCACCGCGGAGGGACGCCGCGAGGCCCACCTCGAGAGTCCTGACGCTCCTTTCGATAAGGGCGTCGTTTATGTCTTTTCCACCGGGTCGGCCTCCTCCGCGCACTTGCCTTTCAGAGCAGGGGACGTCCGCGCGGTCTTCCGATGCCGTCGCGAACACCTTATTTAGCGTCCCCACTCCTGCAATCTTGAGCCGCTGGCAAGCAGCCCCAAGGCGAGGCGACTTCAGTGAACAGGTCTGTAAGGATCAACGCCCGCCCTGCTGTCACGCTACAGTTCTTCGATGCACGTCGGGACTGCTAGGTTCGTATGCACTTCGCCCATCGCGGAGAATGTGACCTGCCTTATCTGTACACGTTAATGTCGCTTTCGACTGGCTTTTAACCTAAGGAAGCTCTTTTCGTTTTAGATCATACCGTGAACTAGCGATGCCATGTAAGATAAGGTAGTTATACCATCTTCCATGATAAACGTCGAATGCGTCGCAACTATTTTGTACTATAAGAAGCATTTAACCCGGATGCATTTGATTATACACTTGAAAAAGGCGAGCCACACTTTCCCGAAGAAAAGATAGTACGCAGTTTCGCCGACGATAGTGTGAGGTGGAAATACGGCAAAGTGGGGTGATAATCGCAACGCAGATCGGACCCAGAGTGCACTTGTGATCATCACTACAGCAGGGCCTTGTAGCGAGTGACATGTTTTGTGGTATCAATTTTTGCAAGAGGGGCTGTTGACTGGCATCGAGTCACTTCCGTAATGAATGATGAACCCATGATTGCAATGTAGCGAATCATATAGGCCATGTATATCTGCGAAATGACTCCAGTAAGGCGAAGTGATCTTTTTCTGTGCATGATCGTTTTTTTTTTGGTATTCTGTACTAAAAATTCTGCCGAAGGTCAGTTTTTCTTTCTGGCCTTCTAAGAAATTTAGATACATTTTGAGACATCACATCCTGTTCACAAAATCATGGTATGATCAGAATTGGCCCTTTCCCACGCTAACGTCGCTTGTAAGAGCGAATAAGCTACGAACTTTTGAAATTTTTTGTTGAAATTTGTAAAACGTGCTAATGGCCTTAAAATAAAGAATGCTTTCGGAACACGAACGTGTATGCTCTACCTATATATACGTGAAGTTATGTTTAATGTATATTGCAGTGACAAGCAATTATGGTTTATTGCAAGCCTCCATGTCAGCTTTTGTGTGCTCGAGAACAAGCACTTGTTCTGGCAGATCAATTGACGTGTCTATGACAAGACCACTAGACAGTGCAAAGACCGAATAGTTTACCCATATCTGAGCTCCTTCTTTTAATAAGAGTAAAGTAAAAGAAGAAAGTTGATGCTGGGTACGAAAGCCCGCATAGAAGAAACACCCTAATTTCCAGGTGGTCAAAATTTCCGGAGCCCTCCACTACGGCGTCTCTCATAATCATATGTGGTTTTGGGACGTTAAACCCCACATATCAATCAATCAATTAATCAATCAATCAATCAGGAACACTAGAATTTTCGTAGAGAATGGTTTTTCGCACTGCAGTTCCACGTTTCTGTCACCGGGAAAGTTTGACAACTCGCTGCGTAACCGGTGCCAAAAGCTACTGCAGGTTTATCATTTTTTCCTGGAGGGCAAAAAAACCGTTTATCTCTCAGTTCACGTGCCACGCTGATATTACTGAGGAGCACATTCACTTCGCTTGTTTCGACTGCCCTGACGAAAGAAGCAGAAAACCTTGCACGTGTCCTCCACGCGCTCCAGTTCGGGGCAGTTAATCACTTTGTTCATCTGCCGTTAGGAGGTGCTCGCGCAGATAGCCAGAGATAAATCGGTGATTAGAGAAGCGAACGTGTTGGGCTCGTGAAGTAGGCTTGAAACCATTACTATCGCTCTTTGCCCTTTTTTGTTATTTTAAGACGTGGACGTATAGGATCACTGCTTGAGCACTTCAAAAGGGGGGGGGGGGTAGTTACAGTGATGTGCTGTTTTCCAACAGGGTATAAAGAAGCAGCTGCCCATCAGCGGCAAATGGCACTGTAAACATGGTTGCTTCGAAGGCAGCCACAGGTAGGTCGCGGTTGTAGTCGTTGGTTGTAGTCGTACTTTCAGGAAACATTCTACAATAAGAACGATATTTTTGCAGATATTTTGATATTGCGTTTAGAATTGCGAATGACAATGATTGATGCATGTATCTGTGACTCGTTCGGGCCACTGAGCTTTTTCTTTCCTTAGAAAATTCCTTCATATGCATTTCTGTCATCTCCATTTCTAGCTCTCTGTCCTTAGCTCACTATCTTGATTGTGAAGAACGAGATCAAGCACTTCAGTCGTAGACGACATTCATGCTGGTTGAAGTTCAGGATAGTACTGGCAGCACGTTTATTAATAAGCCAGCCGTGAAATATGCCTCGCACCTTCTGGAAATACAAGTTAGAAGAGTTTCTTTCGATACTGCACATATTTTAAAGGCGAGCAGTAATGCTGTCAAAGAAGGAGGCTTGTTTTGTCGAAAAGTACTCCTAGATTAGATACAGTATATATGGCGCTTAACGCCGCAGCACCACAGGCACGTCTTCATATGTAGAGACGTGTCATTCTCGACTATATTTACTATAGACGAGCAACGACACGAGCAGACTATACAAGGGTGCAAGAGACTATACTAAATCACGCTGTCGATGCGACCTCATCGTACATCTCCAGTATCATTGTAGTTTCGACGCCACTGTCCTGGTTTTCAGTGCTATCGTACCAACGTAGAGTTCTTCCCATGACTTAAGCCTATTCAACTAGTTTCAGTGTTGCCCTCTCTCACTATTTCACGCAGGTTGAGTTGCAAGCGTTCCAGCGACACACATGCGTCTGACCACAAGGAACCTCGACAAACTCTAAGTGAAACGGCAGGACGCCGTGCTGTGCTCTGACATACCAGGCACAGCCGTTCGTAGAGCGGTGTGTTTTCTTGCGGAATCGCATCCAGCCAGACGCGCCGAAGCAGCAGGAGAAGGTGTAATGCGGCAAGGTTCGCGGTCATGCACTTGCTCCTTCTACTGGCCATCGTCCTCGTCGTCCTGGTCCTGCTGAGCGTGACAGTGTGCCTCTGCTACGGCCTCAACTCTGATTCCTGCATGGCGGCCTTCAAACTCAACTCGGCTGCACACAGCGTGGCCGGATTGTACAACAGCTACTCGGATGCTTTCTCAGCTAATGACGTCAGCAGCACCGGAGTCACGCCAGTGGGCAGGCGTAACTGCGGGCTGGCCGAGCAGAGTCGGTCTTACTCGAGCGTCATCGAGCTGTACGACAGTACATGGCACGTTAAGGAACCGCCAGCTCCTCGTCATTGTCGCATGACGTCCGCAGCCGGTTGTCGCGCCAAGTCGGACGGGCAGCAGGAGCAACCCCAGCGGTGGTACGTCGGGGACATCCGAGAGGGCGACGTGGTGCACGGACAAGTGACGCTAGAGAAGTTCGACTTGGGCTGCAGTGATGCGTCGCTGTTGTCCCCGGATGTTCACGAAAAGAACTGCGTCCCTCCCTGTTCGAGGTTCACGAATGCGGCTACGGTGTCCCTACCCAGTGTGCTACTGAAGGGTGATGGTTGGAACCGTAGGGAATCGTGCTTCCCTTTACCGAGAATGGACGGTGCTGAGCGACTGCGCGTGGAAATGAGGTCGTGCAGTCTCTTGGATGAATGCTCTCGCGGCCGCCAGGTGTCACCGGTTGGCTCATGAATGAGCGAAGCTGTACCGTTATACCTGGTTCTGAGAATCTCGCGATGTCTTGTTCGATCACGTTGTTTGATCCTCGCTGTAACGCCTGCAGGCTCGCGTTTAGGATTCGGACGTCTATGACTTTCGATTAAAGTGCTGCGATTGTTCTTTATGTCTCTAAGAGCATGATTGTGTTCTCGCAACACTTTTGTACCGCTGAACTGATGAGACACAACTTTTTTATGTATTTTACGAGAATTTTGTCGGTGACTTAGGTTGTGCAACAATGCAGCAAAGCTGTTGGTGACATGGTTGCTGTTGGGAAAGAAGCTTCCAGGTTACCTCTAAATGTATAAACGCAAACATACCGTTTGTATGCAGTTTCAAAAAGTAAAGCCTACCATCTCAGAGGCAACGTACCTCATAGACAGTTCTTCACTTAGTTTTGTATAGTTTGCATGCAAATTCAAAAAGTAAAGTGTACCGTCTCAGAGACGTTGTCTCAAGTTTTTTTAACTTTGGTTTTGTACAGTTCACGATGCACTAGCAGAAATATGATTGATATTTTTGTCCATATAGCATAACGAATTTTCCCTTAATTCACATTTCATGCGTCTTTAGATACATCGTATGCGCATACAGTGCATTTTTGAACGGAGCCATTGCAATCAGTAATATTCTCTGAGAAATACCTGAAGATATATACTAACAGATCTCGAGACCCCTTTACCCCTTCCTTCATAAAAGCGTTAATGTACATACGTACGTATTGGTTCTTGGAATGGATAAACAACTGGTTTGATATCTGGACCATTCGATAGCTGCCTGTCCGTCTTGCTTCGCCGACTGCTGGCTTGAAGCTGACATGAACAACTTGGTGAGGGTTAGCGGATTCATATTTAGACTTTAGGATTAAACAGCTTGACCATAGAACACTTGTCTTGTTGTACTTGTTACATTGGAAGCTTTTTGTAGCCGCAATGTCTCATGCTCTCTTCTAACGTGATTGTATAACGTCAGGGAAAAGAAAATCTTACAATGGAGACTTTAAAACTTATCGAACTCATATCTATAAACATTTCTGTTCTGGTTCGTTACCGCAGACGTGCACAAAGTTATGTATACGGGGAAGGGGAGTTCTGTCGTATTGCCCCCCCCCCCCCTTTATTGGTCGAGTCTGAAAAAGAAATAGCTTTTGGTGCAAAAATAAAGGTGGAAGCTATGACGTGCTGCTCTCTCGCAATGACCTGCCTTCGATTCTAGGCATTCCGTGGATAAAGTTGGGAACGAGGCAATTCTTGGGATGCAACATCACGTTTTTCGCCGCCATTATCTTCAAAAACCCGCGCAATGCTCAGACTGAGTAAAGGTGGGATCAAACAATTAGCGCCTCTGCTCAATTATTACAGAGGCAGCCGCAATTCCTACCCATAGGTGGGCGAAAGGGGGAGGGGGGCAGCTCCCCTTGTCACCTAAGAGAGAAGTGGCGCAGAATCTGCCCCCTACATTGACTCAGTCGTGGGGGGGCTGCTGTTATAAACATTTGCCCCTCCACCCCGGTGAGGGGGAACCGTGAGCACGCCTATGCCTCCTCGCCACTGTCCACGCCTATTATGTTCGTTACAACGCTAGCGCTGCTGCGTTCGATACCGCATACCAAGAAGTGGTTCTCGCGTCAACGAAAATGCAGAACATTCTTCTGACGTTCTACAGTCAATCTAACCGTTGTGAAAGTTCGTTCGTAGCAGAAACACGTACGACGAAATATTTCGGGCTGCTAGTGTTTTGAAGCAGGATAGTAAATGAAAGCGTTACTTGGCATGGACTTGGGATTGTGCCTTCCTCTCAGATATGTTCTAAAGCAACTTTTCAGAGGTCAGCGACCACGATAGATGCACCCGATGTAACCAAGGTTGCTTTATGAAACGCCTTTATTCAACGAAATCAGTTTTCAGCGTTGCTTGCTGTTCCTTCCTACACGCAGGAAACGACGAGCGCCTGAAAGTTGAATTCATCCATAAAACAATCGAGTGCACGGAATGAAATCACACGTGTTGCGAAAGTGACTTGTCATTTCATTTTTGTACTTTCAGTTTACACATTCCTTATGAGCTAAGACATTCTGCCTAACGAAAGTATTTCTGCCGGACGCGCACAGCCACGGCCTTTCGTAGGGAATCCATGCCCACGACTCGGTCGACACAAGCGAAGCAGCGTCACACAAATGAGAGTACCGCACATGGCTGATGGCCTTCCGCCTCCTTTTCCTCACCTCTTTGCCATGAACCTCATACTTCTGCCATTCCCAGCCTTTAACAATGCCCGGTTGATCTTTCTCCGCGGACCCTAGAACACCTCAAGACCTGAGTGGATTCAGAGACCCTACTGCGTTCAGAGGACTCGGTTGAGCAGACAGCAGCTGCCGACCGGGCTGCCAGGGTCATGGACCACCACCAAATGAACGATTAAGCGCAGCGGGGCCGTGTGAAGGCCCAGGAGC
Organism: Rhipicephalus annulatus; assembly: GCA_013436015.1. Lineage (NCBI taxonomy): Eukaryota > Metazoa > Arthropoda > Arachnida > Ixodida > Ixodidae > Rhipicephalus > Rhipicephalus annulatus. The sequence continues at coordinate 274,016 of WOVY01010944.1, read as the reverse complement.
CTGGATGCTCTGAAAGCCTCTGTTTAAATAGTCGCCCTTTCCGCCCCTACCTCGACAGCTGCTCCTAGTGAGAGAGGGCAAAAGGTGAATGAGAGGCGGGCGGGAGGCCATCAGCCCGGTGCAAAGGGCCAATGCAGCTAGAGAGCTCTTCCAGCCTCTAGTGTGCGGCTTCAGGGCAAACAGGTCCTAAAAGTTATAGGACCTGTTAAGGGCGCTGCAGCCCTTATTACCATGAAGTCCTAAAGGTTATAGCATGTCCTGTAAGCTTGTAATATAGCACTGTAGATTACTAAGCTGTCTATCGGGATTCACTTATCGGATAGGCGCAAGCATCAATGCAGTGTCAGCCAAGGTGCAGTAACCATGTTGCGTATTTCGCAATCATCGTCTACATGGGGCACCGTCGGTATCACAGCCACAGTGACGATATAGCTGACAAGATGACCAGCAATATTTCTACGCCTCATATCCCACCCCTTTTACTTCTAGGCCAGTTTTAACCGAAATTTTCTTCTGTGAGTACACGCGTGCCTTTCAACCCAATTTGTTTGCCCCCCCCCCCCCCCCCCCTCGAGAACAGGTTTTCATCAATGAGAACGAAGTTCTTAGGTTTAGCAGAGACTTTCATTTTCTTGGGTATATATAGCAATGATGAGTTGGTTGTGGAATATTGTGAACGATGATCATTGTAAATAAGCGAAAACAAGTACGAGAGCGTGACAAACACGCGCACCAACACGTTTTCAGTCAACATGAGCGTATATACGTCTCCTACTCATTTCATTCCTCGCCTGTTTCCCTTACTTTGGTTTACTTCGTCAACATTCGCGGATGTCATTTTGTACGTAGGCATAAACAAAACAGGGCACTCACTCAATGTACATTGAGAGAACAATACTGGGGAGAGAGAGAGAGAGAGAGAGAGAGAGAAAGAGACTGAGGTTAAAGCTATCTCGCCTATCCAAGACGAAGGAGTCTGAGGCAATTGATTTGGGCTGCTGAAAGGATAAGCTCCCATATGAAAGGGTGCAGGGATCTGGCAACGTTGCGTACAGGTGTTCATAGTGTAATATTCAGGAACGCGGAATATGGCCGTATGGTCCGTAGTACATCCGAGCTTTACGCTTCAGGATAATACTTTCCAAGTACTGCCTGTAGGTCTCGTCGTGCTGGGCCTTGCCGAAGAACGCTTGGTCAGCTTCGTCTTCTTCCGATATGGGCAAGCTTCCCGTCGACGCAGCGGTAGTGCGGTGCGCGAGTGTGCAATCTGCTGGCACGAACTGAATGCACGTCGGGCCTTGCTCTTGACGCGGGCAGTGTTCGACGAACGGATAGCAAGAGTACGAACCTTCCGTCTTTCGAAGCACTCGGTGCACCCCCGACGTGCTCGAGTGGCCGTCCGAGTCTTCCTCCTCTTCTTGGTCTTCGCAGAAGGGCATGCTGCACTCTGAACCGGTGTGAGGATTCACGTCCGCTGTGAAGACGTCTTCCCGATTCTTCCCGGGCCACTCGAAGCCCGCGTAGTCCCAGAACATCGGTGACAGAGACAGTTCTTCGACGTTCTCACTCGTTGCTCCTTCAAAGCGTGTTATGGTCGTTGGTGTGCACGCACTGCCATTCCCGACAGTTTCGATCATGCGTGTCATGAGTTCATTTTGGTTGGATGTCATGGATGCCTCCGACGCGGCGATTTGAATGTGGTCAGCTTCCATGGCAGACATGGGCGCGTAGCAGAGTGATCGTCCTGCGTAAGCAGTGTGCACTTGCGGTACCCTGGAGTGACACAAGTTAGCGCCATCTGCGGGTGTTGACGTCATCGGACGGTTGTCCGGAGAACGTGATTGGTCCGTCCGTGGTTGGTTCAACTCGGCGAAGCTGCCGTCGAGTGCGATCCCATCCTCTGGCTCGCGCGGTGTGACTGACAAGAGTGTGACGCTGGAGTCCGACGGTTCGGCCGCTTCTACGATGTCCTTGTTGTCGGTTTCGTCGGACACTGGGGTCTTCGCTTTGCCGTTGAGGAGAGAGAGTGATTTGCCGAGAACCTTCTCCTCCGTCTTGGCCGGCTCGTACGAGCCCTTGTGGTCCTCCCGGTACATCTGCCTGACCAAACGTAGGTAGAGCCAGGCTATGGTTAGCGCCGACACCAGGACCACCGCAACAGCCAACACTAAGGCCACTATAGGCAGCATGGTGGAATTTGTGCAGAATTGCGTTCTTTGTAGTTTAGCTCTTCGACGAGAGTGTCCCTACCTGGAACGAAAGATACGACAACTTTGTAAACATATACGATGCGGCTGTTCACGAAGAAACTACGGATGAGGATCACATATGCCATGCAAAGTATAGTTTTCTCGCCTATTTTCAATAGTAGCACGACATTCGCTGTTCTGAAATAAAAAAAGAAGTCGTTGCTGTGGAATTATCGGACTCTATAGCTCGTGTCTCGCGAATCCCTTGCACTCAAGGGCCATGGAGGTAGTAGTGCTTTTGGCACTTGCGTATAACCAGTTAATTACAAAAACTATTTTTATTACAATTGTATATCTGACTACTCATTGTCATAATGTTATATACGTCTAACGCACGCTTGCAAAGACTTTCGATGCCCTTGCAACAGCAATGTCACTTTGACATGTGTGTGCACGATAGCTCATAAGCTCGTCATTAGCGCTTCATAAGCCAGTTTTCAGCGCGCACGCTATTACGGTTCTTGCGCCATAAAACCCCCCTTATCATCACCTTTATGAGAAGTGGATAGAAAATAGGTCGATGTATTTCAATTTGAGTATAAAAATGTTCGCACTGAACAATTTCCACGTGTTCACATCAATAGTTACCATAGGCGCTGCAGGGTTCACCTACAGGGGTGGGGCTGCGAAAGTTCATCGCAGGGTCCCCGTCCCTACTAAATCAATGCAAGGGGTGGACCTCACACCCCCTTCTTCCTTTGAGTCACTATAGGGAAGACGGCCACGCCTCTGCCTGCCCCCTCCTCCGTGATCACGCTTATAGAGGCGTTTCGTATTAGAAGAAGTGGGAAGAAATTCGTAAGCTCACCCTCCATGCCGTTAACACAAAAAAGAATTTTCATGCCTCATCAGCACTGTGACGATCCGGTTTGAGTCACGTGTTTTATAGCCTCATTTTGTGGTTTTGCTGTTTCACCGGCCAGGTCATGTGACAGAAGTGGTATATATGCACCTACCTTTCTTTCCAATAAACTTTAGTTGCGAATGGCGCTTTTGTTGTGTGCATTTTCATGTTGTAGTGCGTGTGTCTATGTGCACGCCCTTATTCAGTTAAAATATGATAGGTACCCTTAATACCATTCTTACCTCAGCGTTCCCTCCCACCCATACCGTGTTATCCACCCGTACCGCTGTCATTTTATTACACAGCTACAAGTGATACAGAAAGTAATAATACCAAGGAAGGGCAGATCGACATGTAGATAATGTTATAGTTCTACAAAACGTAAGATAAAACATGTATGTAGCTGGTGAGCCCGAAATAAAAGACCACTTTGTCCTATATGCGCAGCCTTTGGTATTGTGAGATAAAGGGGACGAATTATTGGAAGTGATAGCTGCTATCACACACCGCGCTGTGCTTTTAGTGTGAATAAACTCACAGGATTAACTTAATGCGCACTGGGTTGGTGTTCAATACTTGATTTTTACAATTAAACTAAGGAATACCTTATTGATGCAAGTCCATATCCTAATGTGAGAAATGCTATGAGAAAAATAAGGGGCATCATAGGTTCCCTCTGCTATAAAATCGGATGTCGCCGCAATAATCTAATCGGACATTGAAGTCCATGCTCGTGTTTTTTAGTTTGTTTACTTTTTGCCCCAAAATTAATTACTTTTACTGTTCACAGGAAGGTTGATGAAGGGCGGTTAGGTGTTGCCAGGTCTGTTTGAAAACTTGTACAATTGCTCATGTTGACAAAACAGTTACTATGAGTTCCCCAATATTATCGAGCAGAGTAACGTTTGGATTAGATAGACTGAGACATTGTGTTCTCTGTGGTTCACCTCAGTGTCTCGTACGTCTTTGAAACAGAAACGCATGTTGTATTCGAAATGCATTCATGCTCATCTTTCAGCACTTTCATCTGCCCTCATCGATAGGCTAAGATTTTTGTAGTTAATATTTATCGGTGCCCGGAACTCTCTGCCTGTTTGCCCAAATGAAATAACCAGATGTGATTATTTGAAACTAAAGTAATACGAAAAAAAACTATTAACAAGAAATCTCAAAAATGCGAGATGCCTGACGCCATCTGCGTATAATCTATGCAGTTACTGACAAATGTGGTTTATTCAAAGGAGAAATCGTACCTCACTTTAGACGAGTAGAACGTGACGAAAATAAACAATACCACCAACAGCATCGGTTCTCGGTGAATAACAGCAGCGGCATACTCGAAAACGAAGACCTGGTATAAGGCGCACAGGTGTGGCGCACGCGCTGACTACCAATTGGTAATTTTATTGCGGAAACGGAGTTGATATGCACTTCAACGACGCATCTGCCTGCGAGGCATCGGATAATAAAGAAGCGTATACAGAGGAAGTTGTTGTGGAAGGTTGAACTTCAAAATTACGTCGCGGGTGCTGCGCGGTAAACATTAAGCAAAAAAAAAAAGAATAAGCGATGGAAGGTTTCTGAAATTGCACGCGGACGCGTTTTTCGTAATAATAATTATTGGGATTTAACGTACCAAAACCATGATGCGCTTGTGAGAGACGCCGTATAATAGATGCATGGCTACGGAAATTTTGACTACGTGGGTTTATTTAACGTGCTCATAAATGTATAGATTTATGAGCACGTTAAATAAACCCACGTAGTCATAATAAACCCATGTAGCTAATAAATCTGTACATTTATAAGTCCGCGGGCCGCAGGCATTTTTGCCTCTATCGAAAATACGGAACGAATTAAGTCCTCCAGCTGGTATGCAGGTGCCTATACGTAGGTAAGGAATTTATTTTATTCATTTTTGTTGAAGGCGTTGTTTTCTGGGGCGCCTTCAACCAACACGCTGACCAAAGTACAACGAAGGCTTCTGGCCGAATTCAACTACCGTATTTATTCGCATGCTACCAGCCTTGATCAGCAGTGACAAAAGTTTATTAAATGATGCCGAAGGGTACACATATGGGGTAGTTCGTTCACGATTACATTCATACTGATTTCATTCTTTTTCATTTTAGTTCCGTTATTTTGTAATCGCACCCCAGGTGGTCGAAATTTCCGGAGCCCTCCACTACGGCGTCTCTCATAATCATATAGTGGTTTTGGGACGTTAAACACCACAAATCAATCAATTTTGTAATCGCAGTTTAGTCTATATGCTGCCTGGAAGAATAAACACCAGGTTGTATGCCAGGGTCTGCGTTCTTTCGTCCTTTCTTAAACCGCAGTGTCCTGCATACACTACTGATTGATCAACATTTACATATTTTAGCTGGGCGGCTCAGTGATCTCCCATAGTTGAGTACGAAGTACTCGAAATCGTTCAACATTTTTTCCTAAACACAATCGATGCCTACGGTCGGCTGTATTCGCTATGATGCTGGCTGAACAATTGATAATGTTGACGAACTACTGGCGCATGTTTGTAGGTGTTCGCTAAATAATGCTAGAACGATGCTTATTCTGTTATAACAACAAAAGCTATCTCAATCCTGCTTCAATCCATTGGCAGAAACGCCGACTGAACTCTGTTTTTCTGAATCTTGCTTCGACGTGCCTCTAGAGGAGTACATCAGGCCAACATTAGCGTCCTACCATTATTCGTTTCGCCAGTGAGAGCACACGCGTGGTTTTAAGTACATATATACAACGCAGGCGCTCTCAACGGCATGCCTTATCGGCGATGGTCACGGTACAGCTGTGACGTCACGTCGCGCCCATCAATGTACCTATATTAAAGTGATCGCTTTGCCCCCCAAACACTTACCTGTCTTCTGGGCCGGTTGGTCTTCGATCTTCTCTCTTACGATCGGATCCTACGATCAGATCTGACAATCGTACGAAGCATCGCAACCGTTCCTCGTTTCTGCTCACACCCTCCGTCGCGCCTTGAACCGCGACCTCGTGGCGGGCATGCCGGGTTTGCGATGGCTTTCCGCGAGCGACTACGTCGAAGGGCGAGATGCACCTGTTTACCGCTGAGCGCACACTCAATGTTTGGCCCAAGGGAACGGGCTTAAGTGACTACTCGCGTTTGCGCTTTGCGGAGTCGACGCACACAGCCCGGTCCGAAGAGGGATCGACATGGGCCAGGCTTACCCGACCGCTGCAATACATGGCTGCGTGCACACCGCGGGGTGAAGTTCTCTTATCGCATTGTCGTCGATAAAGGCTCGACGGCTTCGCAGCGAGGGGTCGCGTAGAGGTTGTTATAGGGCGGACAAGTGTTGGCGCCCCTTATTGACTCTATAGCGTATGTGCGAACGTTTCTGCCGAGATACAAGAGATATACGGCTCGTATTGCTGGCCGGTTAGCTGCTGGCGGGTTCATCGTCGGGTTTTATGCACGCGTAACCAACGCGCTTTATTGAGGATATTTTGCAGTTAACGACCAATAGAATAGATCCCATGTTTGTTTTACAATATCCGAAGTATTCTTCAAAAAAAAAGTGTAAAAGGAGAAAGGGTGAGGTGTTCTTGTTGTCCACATGCGGAAGACCTTTATTAAAAGAAATAATAAACTAGGCCCTCGGCGTTTTATAGGTAAGCTATGGCCAAACGTACATTATTAAAAAAAGTGTCATTCGCACAACATCGCTACAAAGCTGAAAAAGTGCCCATTAAAGTTTCTTCGCCAACTTCATATGGACGTAATTTTGGAACGGAAGCTGAGACGCCCTACTTTAGAGGTGTATTTTCCCAACATCGACTAAAAGGGACTCAGCGTTCCTGTTAGGTCGTCCTGAGCTGTTTGAGGCTCACATTTATTAAACAGATGTACAGAAGCGATAGCCATAATCTACTGTATCTCAGTTTAGCATTTCTCGTGCCTTCTGTAGCCGTCATAAAATGAAGAATATATACACGTACTCCTTGTTTGGAAACAGTGGCAGGCGCCGTTGACATACTTAGGCGCTTCACACAATGATGATCATAGAATGTCGTGGCGAGCTTTGTTTTGGGTGAAGCTTACGCACTGCAACGTCGCTACCAGCGCCTCAGTATGTCGACGGCAAATGCCACTGTTTTAAAACAAGGGGTAGGTCCGTAATCCAGGTAGCTTCATTCATTGGGCTGAAATCTCGGAGGTTGTTCTAGGTGACGACCGGGATATACTTCGGTGAGCACTTGAGGCGGTCGAGCAGAATCTCACCTTGATAGCAGTATATGGATTCCTGTTTGTTACCTTGAAGAGCCGACCTAGAAGCGGCATCGACGTTTGTTCGTCGCCCGCGGGCTCTGCTGACGGGACGGCAGCCAGCCTTCTCGTCTATGTTACTCAAAAGTAAGATTTTGCGAAGTCCTTTTTTTCTTCCTGCATTTCGCTTTCGATAGCGGCCGACAGCCCCCCGAGGGTTTAGTACAATCGAGAGGAAATCGACTCCTAAACAGATTCGGTGCGACGGTCGTCGCTCTAATCTACGGCGATGATCACTCGTTGTGTTAGTGTTTTTCTTTTTACCAAATACGAGTATCTAAAACAAATATCCCTATCAGTATAAACAGAAACCAACAGAAAAATCACAGGATCCCTTCTGCATTTGCCTAAGATGACTCAAAGGCTAAAGCCGTAGTATTTTTTTTCTCATTAATCAATTTTGTTTACTCCTCCTCCCCCGAAAGCATGCTTCACCCGACGTGGTTTCGCACTGGCCTCCGAGATCACAGGCACTGGAAACTTTCTGTATCTCACGCGGCTTTGCAGTGCCTCCTGAATCGGCCCACTTTTTACCAATAGACGTCATCATGCGACGTAACGTTGTACGTCGTCTTGATGACTTCGTAGGGAGACGTCATCGCACGACGATGAGTTTTTGCGCCACTCGCGTTGGTGCCGTCGGTCGCTCTTCCAGGAGGAGAGGCATCCGAGGCCTTTGCCTGATTATCATGAACCGAATGTTCACATCATAGGCCCTTGCAACCGAGGACGACTCGCAGATCCGGAGTACTACAGCCTTTCACGTTCGGCTGTAGCCGGAACTGGTGTTCGTTGCGATGGACGAGTGACATGGGTCAGTGACAGACAGCGGCAGCAGCGGCCGATTGTGGTGATTTATTTTTTTCTACTTACCGTTCCCTCCCCCACTTCTCTGAATGGTGGCACGCGGGGTCTCTCCTTCTGTCAGTTCCCTCTCCTCTGTTGCTCACCTCTCTCTCTCTATCTTCCTTCTGCAGGCTTGAGACATTAGTACGAGTCTACTTTCTCATTTTGATTTTTTTCGTCTCCACCGCGGTGGAGCAGTGGTTATGGTGCGCTCAACTGCTGACCCGCAGGTCGCGGGTTCGATCTCGGCCGTGGCGGTCGCATTTCGATGGAGGCGAAACGGTATAGAGGCCCGTGTACACTGTGCGACGTCAGCGCACGTTAAAAAACGCTAGATGGCCGAAATTTTGTGAGCCATCTAGTGTGGCGTCCCTCATAATCGTATCGGGGTTCTGGGACGTAAAAACACCACATGTTAATAATATAGAGTGTAGTAGGGCGAGTGGCGCAAATTCCTGACACTACAAATAATAAAAAAAGAGGAGTAAAAGCGTCTCTTACTGCTGTAGCGTTTGCAAGCACCATTCCTTCGAATATGCCCCGTCACGGTGGTCTAGTGGCTAAGGTACTCGGCTGCTGACCCGCAGGTCACGGGATCGAATCCCGGCTGCGGCGGCTGCATTTCCAATGGAGGTGGAAATGTTGTAGGCCCGTGTGCTCAGATTTTGGTGCACGTTAAAGAACCCCAGGTGGTCAAAATTTCCGGAGCCCTACACTACGGCGTCCCTCATAGTAATATGGTGGTTTTGGGACGTTAAACCCCACATATCTATCATCCCCTCGAATATACATGCGTTTACAAACGAAACGGAATCTTCATATCGCTAAGCAAGGATCGACAAGATTGCTGCGGTTGCAGTGGTTTGGCACCTGTCCTTGAAAATCGAGTCTGTGACATTATTTACCGGCAAGCGAATAGAATAGCAGAAAAGAGGAGATAAAAAAAGGAAAAATAAATACGGTGTGCTGACCGCGCAAATACAGAAGTCGAGGCTCGTACGAGGAAAGGCTGGAAAGAAGCACGAGAAGCAGAAAACTCACACACGCCAACGCAACCGGCAGCTGGCCGACCTGCTTCGTATCTTGAGCTATGCACACGTACAACTGCGATCAGGTATACCGACCTCGCGGTGAGGCATACCGCTCACTTTTGCCTCTCTCTGAACGCTTTTCATGCAGCAGTGTTGCAGCTGCGCAATGGCCACCAGTTAGCATCATTACGCACTCGATCTGTGTCAACGCCGGTGAAGTGGCATCTTTTATGGCTCTGGCAGTGACCGCTTGGAGAGATACTTCGCGGGGTTAAGCGGAGAAGTGTCACAGTGGGGTGAGTATACGCATGCGTACAATGAAGGCTTTAAAGGAAGCTGTAAATGGAAATATTAAACCAACTTGACTCGTGGTCCACCGTGGTTGCATTTTGATGGACGGCGTGAAATGCGAAGAACAACCGTATGGTTAGGTTAAGTAGGCGTACGTTAAAGAACCCCGGGCGGCCGAAACAAAATCCTCGGTCCACTATACTACGACGGGCCTCGCAATAATAGCGTTGTTGTGACACATGTTTAGGTAGGTATAATCTGTTCAAGTTGTTTATTTTTTTTACTAGCACTGTGCCTAAACACAGAGGTGCCTTCAAAACCAGCAAGTGCATTTATATAAGCTTGATTCCATCTGTTGTGGAGCAAGTGATTATAATGGGGATCACTGGGCTGGGCTATTTAGGCGGAGGCTATGTTGTGGAAATACTCACGGGCAAGCTTTCTTCGCAATGAAGCAAATGACAGTATACGAAGCCGAATCGCGCGTATCCGACCGTCAATGAATGTGTACAGTTCAACAATCGCGTCCATATTTTCTACGTTAGGTATAAAAACTACTTATTTATTTTTATATGTAGCTCTTTGAGACCGAACGCAGCACAACCATGAGATGTTTGTATTTATTTCACTTTTTACGTTGCCAGTCTTTTATATTTATTTAATGTCAACAACAGAAAACAAGGCCCAGGAAGGTACAGGACATATTATTTGAAATAGTTGTGATATTAACGTGATGAAAGTAATGGGGATGAAAAGATAACTTGCCGCCAGCAGGCACCGAACCTGCATCCTTCGAATGTTTGAAACCGGTAGCAGGTTTGATACCTGCGTTGTTCCAATGAGCATTGTGTCAGTGCTGGAACGTAGAATGTGCTTGAATAAATATGCCTTGCTTTGACTGACGTTAAAATCATTCTTGAGACATTTCCTAAATTGCGAGTAAAAAAAAAGACTTAAGTGGTTGCTCACTTGAGAAAATACACACAGAAGGAGAAAAGTACAGAGCTTAGCAAGCTTTTCTAGAGCGGTTGGTTAGGAGTGCTCCGTACTGCACTGGCCACGTCTGACCCCCGTATTCAGAAACGCTCCTCGACTCGAATTCCATCCTTCACTTGACTGGGTTGAGCACTGCACCGCTGCTCGACCGAAATTGACGCTGCGCTTCTCAAGAATCACTGCAGAATATTGCCGATAAGCAGTGTTTTGTTCTGCCAAGAGACGGCGCTCCGATCGACTTTTTCAAGTCCGGGAGAGCCCTCGAGTGAAGGAGCGTTTGTGAATACGGGGGTGAGTGTACACGTGGTTTGAGGTAGCCCCTATCTGAGCATGCGTCATTGGTCACAGAGCACGATCAAATACGGTTCACGCCAAGTTACAAGCTTTCGACGGACGCCGCCTCTGCCCGTACGGAGCGCTCCAGCGTGTTGAGCTGTGCGCGAAAAGACAGTTACCGATGGCCCTACTCTTAAAATCCTCTCCCCTGAAAAAAAAAAAAAACGGTAACGTCATGGTGACGGGACGGGTCGTTTGGCGACGGTGCAGCTGAAGCAGCTGACACCTGAAAAAAATAATAAAAAAAGCAATTTCTGTGCTTTTTGAAAAGTTCAGGAAATTTCGCATCCCTGACGGGAAGTTTCATTCACGCATCTCACGCAATAAGTAATAGTCCGCGTCGGTGAATCAGTGGCTATAGGGGGCTTGGCTGCTGGCCCGAAGGTCGCGGGTTCGATTCCGGCCACGGCAGTCTCATTTCGATGGAGGCGGAGTGTTAGAGGCTCGTTTACTGTGCGATGTTACTGCACGTTAAAGAACACCAAATGTTCAAAACTTCTCGAGCCTTCCGCTACAGCGTCTGTCACAATCATATCGCGGTTTTCATATTTGAGCCCTCCCCCCCCCCCCCGTCAAAAAAAAAAAGAAATCAAGGGCGAAAACCTTCGCTTGCACATTTTCCCACGATGCGTGTGATCGCTTCCTTTCTCCTCTTTTGTTTCTCAGTTTTTTTTTTTACTTTGCTTTATCAGCGTAGCCATGTGTGTGTCAACTTGAAGCGCGCCTCTGCTATAGCTTTGTAAAGAACACAATTCACGCATGCCCATCGGCGATACTTCTTACCTTAACAAAGATTAGCTTATCTCCGAGATACGCCCCTCGCCTTCCTCCCCCACCCCATGCCGTCGCTTGACCACATCTTCAGCGATTGTCTCCGACTTCGGCATCTCTGAGCTAGCCACCGGCAAACAAGGAAAGGATTAAGCCTCCGGGCTTCCTCGGTGACGCACCCCCGTCGTCACTTCGCGGCAGATATCAGCGGTCTGCTCGTCTCGCTAGTTCCTGGCCCATGCGTCTACAGCGTACGCTGCTTGTTTTACGATCTTCGTGTACAACGTATACGTGAACTGACTACAACGAGGGGAGCTCATTTCGGTACGTCGTCCTTCATTCTTCTTCTATTTCCGGTCGTATAAGTTTCATAAAATTCAGAAGCTTCGCATGCCAAAACCACGGTTGGCATGCATGCTGTAGTCGAGGTGAATTCCGCATTAATTGTGACCACCTAGGAATCTTAACAATTTGAAGTTGTAAGGCGTTTGCATGCGGAAACCCTAAACGCCGGTGTCATGTTTTTTTTTTCTTTTCGTGCGTGATCGGCTTTGAATTTCAGCTTCTTCCAACGCCTGCTCCCTACTAGGCGAGATTCACTCAAAACATTGGCTGCATCTATTTAGACCTAGGAATTTTTCAACTTAAAATGAAAGCATAAATGAAACTACGCTGGTATTTTCTTGCCTTTCGCTTCCACCAAAATTCAACCGCCACGACGGGTAACGAAACTCGCGACCTCAAGCTTTAGTAGCGTTATGCCTCTGGCTAAGCTATTAAAACGGATCTAGTGTAATTCCAACACCGGGGTCTGATCTGTAAGTAACATATATCTGGATTGTCGCTTGCAAATATCGACAGTTAGTCATGATTCCAGGGACTTCACGTGCCATCTTATCATGAGGCATAGTTTGGTGTCTTCGGCTTAATTTTGACCGCCTAAACTAAGTGCTCATACGCAGGCGTTTATGCGAATCGCCCTTAATCGGGGCGCAGCCGGTATCTAACCCGCGCTACCACATGCTCAGATGCAGCGCTACGTCACAGCCATGACAGGTTTCTTAGTCAACATGCATAAAATACGGTGGTGAGAAATAGGGTGCTGCCCGCACCTAAAAGATACAGGTCATTATCTCAATGCGCCTGCTGAAGAACAATCTCTTCAAACACGCAGCATGGCGTTGTCACCGTATATCAGCAAACGTCTCGTATCTCGCCTGTATACGATGCGCTATGTATACATCCTTTTTCCCTGAGCTCGATTTCATTAGACCACTGACCCGTGCCTAGCTCGTCATCGTCATTTGTGCTACTTTTCTACATGCGCGTCTGACACATTAGCGGATCACGTTTCGCATGATGACGCATTCAGCGGATCGCGATTCCTGCCTCGTATAACTACACACCACACCGTCCATAGGTATACAGTGCTCCAGGTGAACCAAACGTTTTTCGTCTGCTCGACATTTGCAGGCCCCTCGAACGAATCACACGGGAATCGCATGTTCTGCTGAAGAGCCATGGGACACGCCCTCATCGTCGACTCGATCCTGACACCCTTCAGCTGGTACAGCCTGCTGCCCCTCGTCGGTGTCGCAGCCTTCCTGTTCGTGGTGGCCGCGTACCAGAGGACCCAGTTCTACTGGATCACCGACAGGGCCAGCGATGTCATGCAAGGCCTCGCCTCGCGCTTCCGCAAGGAGCCCATGGCTGTCCAGGAGCCTCACGTGCCGTGGTTCATCACGGGCAACTCTTCGCCGGCAGGCTATGGCATCGGGATGACCACTTTCCAGAACTATTCGGGTTCCCCGGGCTACGAACCCGAGACCTTCGATACCGCCTCTCCGAACGGAATAGACACTGCTTCTCAAGTCTGGCCGATGAGTGCACACGGTGTCGGTAGCCAGTCACGCCGCGTTGCCGCCTTGCCTGTGCTCATCAAGGTGACTGACCTGAGCGAATGGAGCGAGTCCTTATGAAACGGCGCTCTTGCGGTGCGTCATTAACGCGCAAGAGTTCTGTATAGAATTCTCAAGCCTCTGCATGTTCTCGTCTTCAAGGTCATCAAACTCAACGAGTGAGCTAAAGGCAGTCTTCCTTGATTTTTGTCTATAGTTCATGAGGCTGTGTGCTGCCTTCTAGCAAACGAACTTTCGCTGAATCAGTGGTATGACGTAAGGAATGTGGTCTCTTAGCGGAGGACATTGTTGGAAAGCGCTTCACGGCCTGTGCGTCTCGCGGGTTCCACTGCGTTCGGGTAGCTGAACCTGTTCGTAATTCGGGATGGTTCTTGTTTTCTGCCTTACTTCATTTGGCACTCTCGTGGCGTAATCTGGAACGGTGCTGGAGCGAACGCTTGAGCCTAGCGTCGTTTGGATTGATATGGGGTTTGGCAGCAAAAAACCTTTTGTTTGCACAGCGCAATTTTGACCGTGTAGCTGGTATTATATCGCTTACATTTGCTTGTCAGAATTCAATCTGGAAGCCCCGAGAGAAACGGCTGGTACATTGTTGTACATTGCTGCCAAGACGTCATTTTCATTCGTTTCGCCGTAGCGGCGGGTGGAGACAACTGCAAGCAATGATCCAGCAAGCAAGAGTATCAGTGGTAGACTGTATTAAGTCATTTTTAATGGCTCTATCGTTCGCTTTTTCTTTTACTCCATCCTACCGCGCATTGATGCATTTTATGACATTCTAGCTCGCGAATGGTAGCTATCAAGTTACGTGGAAATGATACGATGAGCGCGTTGTGGCGTTGTTTCAATAAAACGTCGCAATATATCTTTTTTTCTGTGGTATCTTGCCTCAAATATCCTGTTTTATTTTTTCGCTGTGGACAACTCAAGATGGCGTCAACTCTTCTCCCTGCAAAAAAAAAAATCTGATGTGTAATCATACTGCTTCAAACGTCATGTCACATGATGACTTGCGCCGCCTAAAGTAAACGTATTAACGATAAGTGTGAAGCGATACACTATATCAGAGACAGATAACCATAAATGTGCCTCTGGTTCGCAAGGAAATGATCTGAAAATATGAGGAGACTTCGGTGTCTGGTTGGGGCACTCGCACACTAGCGCTAGTGTGCCGTAGCTTATTCCTTGGGGTTAACTTCCCACAGGGTGCCCCAGAGATGCCCCGTATAAAGCAGCGCGTGCTTTAGTTCCGCTTCACCAGGTGTCGCAGCGATCCCAGCTGCCGGAGATCTTTCAGTGAACTCATTAGAAATTTGTTGGTTATTCTGACAGTTACGTGGTCTTTAACATAAGTAAAGTTATGCTCCGATATATCTACAATACAACCTTTAATTTTAGCCAAAATTGTGAACTGACATACTGAAAAATATTTTTTTTTCTGGGTAGTCGGGAAACCGGGTGTAAGTCGTCGACATTGGAAGAGAAACAAGTTTCACTCGGGGCTCTAGCATCTAGGCACTTAACAAAAATAGTCGGAATGAGTCCACTTTTTTATGTCTGCTGTGTCGTGGCATCGTCCGTCACGCCTTCTTCTGTGACTATTAAACTATCTACTGTGATCATCAGACGTTCACCTGCTCACTTCAATTCGTGCTTATATCACAATATCCATCCTTACGAAAATTCGTGCATACTTTATTATATACGTCTTTTTATATAAATGGCTGGTTAAATTATTACGCATGTTAACTTCTTAGTGTATATGTGACGTCAGGAATACTCGCAAAACTGCTAGCACCACTGCTTACCTGGAAGTTTGTTGGAAGCTGGCCATTTACTCTGTCATCTCCGTTTGTTGTGGCGCTCTGAGGAGGTCCTTCACGAAAAGAAGAGAGCAGCTTCAGAAAACTCTTTTGCCGTAAATTAAAATAAAAAGTTAGCTTTCTTAAGAATATATAACACGTATTTCGTGTAACTACAACCAACTAACCAGAAAAAAATTGCCTGCAGCTTCCCTCGGGGGAACACTGAGGAGGATGCGGAGCTTATAATTGGTTAACGGGGTGTTAAAGTGCGACTTACTTGGGTCGATGGCTGAATTGGTTAACGTGGTTGTGAAATGGGGTGTTAAATTGCGACTTACTTGGGTCGATGGCTAAATTGGTTAACGTGGTTGTAGGAGGGGGTGTTAAATGAGTGAACACGTACACACGTATGCGAAAGGACGGCGCTGGTCGAAGGGACGTCGATAATTGTGTTTGTGGATTCGTTGGAATTCATTTCACCGCGACCTTGGACGTCGACGCGCCGTACAAACCAACCGACGAGCGGCAACTGAGCGAGCGAGCGCCGACCTTGAGTATATATACAGCGCGACGGCGCATGCACTGTCAGCTGTCGAATGTTCTCGAAGGAGAAGCGCGCGCGCGGCACAGATGGCGACGGCGCATGCGCTGTCAGCTGTCGAATGTTCTCGAAGGAGAAGCGCGCGCGGCACAGATGGTGGGCGACGGCGCATGCGCGCGCGTCAGCTGTCGAATGTTCGAGAAGCGGTGCGGGCGGCGCACTACAAGGCGCGAGTATAAGATGCTTCCGCATCTAAAAAAAACGGCTGACCGCAACCGAATGGAACCAACACTGCTACGCAACATATGGTCTGACGCCATGTGGCGCTTTCTTGGTTAGTTTTTGTATAGCACTTTATTAGTTAACTCATAATGATGATGCAAGACGTTTTAGTATTCTTATTTATGTCAAGTGCGCTTCATAAGCTTGTGGAAGGCGTTACACGCAACCAATCTGTTTTTTAAGCAACATTCATGCTAAGGGGCGATTTTTCATGTACTTTACGTGAATATAAAATAAAACCACGGGACTGCGCTCGTGCGCTACCATATGGCAGCGTGCTCTAAATTTGCTTCCAGGGTAACAACCTGCATTCCTCGTGGTCTTCCTGATTAGCTCCGGCAGTACACCAAGCTGCCGGAGCTAATCACGAAGCTAAGCCACGCCTTCACGGATTAAACTTTCCCAATTTTCGCTGTTAGTGTCACTTTTGACAAATTGCACGTGTAATGCAATTTGAGGATTGTTTGCCGCAGTGGTATCGCGGTCTTGGTGCTCGGCTGCTGACTCGAAGGTTGTGAATTGACTCGAAGGTTGTGACTCGAAGGTTGTGAATCGAAACACGACAGCCACGGCAGTCGTGTTTCGATGGCGGCGAAGTGATAGAGGCCCGTGTCCGGCGTTATGTCTGTGTACGTTAAAGACATGGTCACCCAACAATTGACAATTTTCGTCGAAAAACAAAGGTAGAAGGTCAAATAAGCTGGCACACGTGTGAAAACTGGACTTTAAAAGATTGTTTCAGTCCAAAATAAGCCGTAAAACTCATCGGCTGTAAACTGCGCCCACCACCGGCGACCACCATTTCGCCATGGTGTACGTGACCCCACAAGCCGTAAGGAGCTGTGCCGTCGTCTGTTACCATTCAGCAGCTACCGTGTGCGGCCAGTGCGTTCACTGTGTTGCGAGTGTTGCTTGCCGCGTGGTCCACACGTGTCAGTGTGCTGCAAGTGTTGCGGCATGTTACCGGTGCCATCGCCATGTCATCGGCCCAATCAACACCTCACGATTCGGGTAGCACGCGGTTCATCGAGCAGCAGAAGTGGCGACGCCGTCGTGTACCCTGCGTATGTTGACTTAGCACCCCATCGCCACAAGCTCAAGCGGCAAGGAAAGCGTGTGAGACGGGGGGAACCAAGATACCAAAGACCTCGGTGTTGTGGCAGATGTTGCAGACGGCCTTCCGCGATGATAAGTATATAGCTTTATTTCAAGCATGCCAGGTCGACAACCTAGCTTGTGATTCGGGGGTCTGTCGACGCTGAATTCGCGAGCTATACTGTTACTTTGCGCAGTGGAATCGGTAAAACGTGCGTATTTTTTTTTGCTAGCATACGTGCATGTACGACTTTCGGTGCTGAACGTAATAAATACGTAATAAATAAATGTTACGGGGTCGTAACAACGCTGCGCGTTGGGACCATTGTTGTTCCATCGGTTGTTGCGTGTGGCTTATGTTAACATTAGCCGAAGTTGGCGAACGGAACATCAGTGCGGCACTACAGTGTTACTCGCAATATACATTTTGGCCGAATTTTTGTGTGAACTCTGTCGAGTGTATTCGGTTCCGGTTAAAAAAAAGGAGGAAGTTTGACGCTTAACCATAGCACTGCCTGCGAGGAGTTTGAATAAATATGTATCCGTAGTGGCAAACCGCATACACGTTGCACATTCACAGGACACTATTGAGCTCAGACAGATTGACAAAAATGTTTGCTGAGACAACTCCTGATTTATTTCTTTCAATGCCGGTGCAAACGCACGCTTCCAACGGAAGCTGTAGGTCCGCCTTAGTTCAGAGAGTGGTCGTGATGCTACGCTACATGATGGGTAGTGCTGCTTGCGTGACCCGTGCTTCCAAGTGTTTTCGTGTTTTCCCCCGTAGACGCCATAGACGCGTTTCTCACTGCAATATCGTACGTCTGTAAGATTTGTTCCTTCGTGCTGCTTCTTTGTCGCTCAAAGCAATGCCGCCGCTGCGTCACAGAGCAGCACATGCAGAAACATTGCAGTGACACTTTCCCATTGGTTTTACATACCCGCATAGCGCCACGAACGGTGACACGCTATCTCATAACACCGTATCTTTCACAAAGCCAGTCAGCGTGACCGCCAATATTGTGAACACGAGGAATGCAAGACGCTGCCCCACGGATCTGTACACAACAAAAAATGACAGCATATCCACGGGTGAATGATGAAGGGTGGAGCGAAGCTGGGTCCTCTTGCACTGCCGCGCCGCTTCGGCCTCCTGAACTCGTACGCCGGGATCTTGTCAGCGCCACCACGCAGCTTCACGGAACACTTCTGCCTCGCGCGCTCGCACATCGGGGTTCCGTCTTCGAGCGCGAGCCGCCACCGCCTTGCGCGCACGCCACTCTGCAGCCTTGTCCATCCGCGGACCTTCTGAACGCGCGCGCGCGAGAACGGCTTTTATTTTACTACACCTCGCCCGCTAGCCTACGGCGCCGCTAATGAACGCGCGATCGCCAATGCATTCGTGTGACATCGTTCCTACTTTATCGCGCGCTCGCATAACGGGGTTCCGTCTTCAAGCGCGATCCGCCATCGCCTTGCACGTATCACTTTTTATCGGCAAACCTTGAACCATCCTCTGGCCGCGTCCGTCCGTCATCTGTCTGTCTGTCTGTCTGTCTGTCTGTCTGTCTGTCTGTCTGTCTGTCTGTCTGTCTGTCTGTCTGTCTGTCTGTCTGTCCGTTTGATGCACGTACAGACGGACGGACGCATGGCCGGACTCACGGACGGACGCATGGCCGGACTCATGGACAGACGCACGGGCGGACGCATGGACGACCGCACGTACGGATGGACGCACGCACAGATGGAAACACGGATGGACGCACGAGGGGACGGACGAACGAGCGCACAGACGGACACATGAACAGATGCACGAATGGACTGATGGCGCGGTGGGCATAAACGGACGGATGGACGGGCGCATTGACGAACGCAGGGACGGGCGCATGAACGAACGCAGGGACAGATGCATGGACGGACGAATGGACGGATGGACATACAGATGGACGCACAGGCGGACGCATGAGAGGACGAACGGACGGACGGATCCATGAACGGATGCACGAATGGACGGATGCATGAATGAACGAATGGACGCACGGGTGGACGGAAGCAGGAACGAACAGACGGCTGGAAGCACGGGCGGAATGACGGACGCTTCACTCATCATTCACTCCATGAACATGATGTGATTTTTATTATTTATCATACTACAAGTAACGTCCTCTAGTATCGTACCATTTGCATTTTTCAGCGTATATGCATTTCGTCATATGTACCAGTACCGCTCTCTGCGGCCTGTTCAAGAACTAACGAGAGGCGGCTGGCATACGATTACGACGGGATGCTCAGTCACCTAGGTGGTGGTGGCTCAGCCCACGCCTTAAGGAGCTTCACTCTTATAAAATTACTTCATACGATTTCCGTCGTGAAGCTCTGCATGAGAAGCTCTCTGCCCCATGACTGCGAAGCACACGCGAAGGCTAGGCGTTGGGAGAGAGCAGGATATGGCTAGAGGAGAGGGTGGTGAACAGCTGGATCGGGCGCATCTGGCTGGCATTGATGAAATAGAGGAAGCGTTGGCTGAGAGCACCAGCGATAGATTAGTGACGGTGGTATCGTTTCGATCGCTGCAAGTCATTTAGTTCCAGTGGCAAGTTGAAAAACGCAGAAAAAAGGTCGATTGCAAGCGCCGTTGACCACGGAACACTATCATCCTCCGGAATGCAGACCATGCAGCAGCAAGCAGCTCGTTACGTCATGGCTAGCAAGCGTGCCAGTGTTGCCCGACTTTCAGGCCGTTAGCTCGCGTACAAAAAGATTTGATTATAAATCAACGACACTACCAAATGCGCTAAAATATCGCCAGCTTGTCTGTGAACGTACAAGGATCAACCTCCACAACACACATTATGGCCGAGAATCGGGTGTCATGACCCTTGAAACACCGCAGCGAAGCGTCTCTTTTTAATCGTTGAGTCTAAAATAAACGAATATTGCAATTTCAAAAAATAAAAACAAAGCATTGACGCGCTTCCTAAAATGACCTGACTCTCGTCTCCAGATTTTTGGGATGTAAAAGTAGGATGCAAAGAGGTCTTGGAACTAATGGTCTGGTGTTGTTGGCCGCCCCTGTCACCAGAAGAGCAGCTTGACAACCGTGAACATTCAATGATGACGGGAAAGCTATGACTGAGTAAAGTTATGGGCAGAATTTGCGCCCTCTTAGCTGGTTAAGAGGGTAAGGGAGTGGCCGCCTCTCCCCTACTTCCCTCACCCGGTGCTTCCACAGTGTAAATCGATAGCCGTGCCAATAACACACGCATAGCACATGAACACACCCATAGAAGTAATACATCCACAGCCGTCTCAATGTGTGAACAGGTATCGCCCGCCGCAAGCGGTCGCATTACCGCATGTAAACCGCCAGTGTGAACGCGCACTCTTTCACCAACCGTTCGCGAACGTTTCCATGTGGTGGCGCTTCATGTAGTTGGTCGCGAACTGGTCGGCGCGCACGATGATGAAGCGCCTGCCGACGGCCTCGATGACGTTGCCCACCCGGAAGTCGCCGACGCCGTAGTAGCGCGGCTCGGCCGCCGACGACTGCGGCGGGAACCTGTTGAGTGGTTTGCGCAGCCTCATGCGACGCAGGAACTTTCCGGCCGGAACGCCCGAGTTCGGCAGCGGCCTTTCCAGTATGGACACCGTCTCGTCCGATGGGTAGAAGCAGATCACGAAGCTGCGCTCTTTGTCCAGCGGCAGGGTGCTGTCCTGTACGCGATGACGTCAAACAGCGCGCTGTTAACTCTGAGGCAACGCTTGAAACAATACATTTTTACCAGCTGGTGGTGTGTACCAAGCAATACTGACTTTTGAAGGGAAAAGGCAGGGTAAAAGAATAGTATTTGCGCTATTTTACAATGAAATATTTAATGTGATTTCCAAGGTAAGAAACATAGGCGTGCATAGTGTTTGCCTTTATGGAGGGTGAAGATTCAGTGCAGTCCCCCCCCCCTCCCCGCCCACCACCTTATTATGCCAATGTGGCCGACTTTGCTCCCACCCCTCTAAGAAAAGCACTCCCCTTGCCCCCCCCCCCCTATTCGTGTGTATGCATATGCGTAGAAATTTGACTCTTCTTTGACCATATTTTGACATTGACCCAGAGGCGAGAACGAAGTTTTCCCGAACAATTCATCGACACTTAGAGACACTGCACCATCGTCGTCGACAGAATGTGGCATACACGAACATTTATTTAAACACAAAAGGGCTTACCACTGAACACTGCTGTGATAAATGTGGTAGCACATAGACAATGGAGCACGTATTATTAATACACGAAGTTTAAGGCCCCAAAATCACGATATGATTATGAAAGACGCCGTTGTGCAGTGCTCCAGAAACTTCGACTACCGCGGGCTTTTTAACGCGCCCCTAAATTCAAACACACCGGCTTAAAACATTTTCGCCTCCGTCCAAAATGCAGCCGCTGCAGCCGGGATTTGAACCCCCGACCTTTGGTTTAGCAGTCGAGCGCCCACTAGACCACTACGTGTTACCTACATTGAATGTCAAAATGCAGCCGCTGCAGCCGGGATTTGAACCCCCGACCTTTGGTTTAGCAGTCGAGCGCCCACTAGACCACTACGTGTTACCTACATTGAATGTCACGCATACCGCGACGGGAGAAAATTTCTTAAGAGACAAATGGACATTATTCGCCACTATGCGTTAACGTTACGAAGCGTATTAATACCAATTCCCAGTGCCCCTTCTGAACAGCGATGGGTTTGAGTCATTATTCGATTACCCTATTTGGAAAGATTTCACTATTTACTGTTTCACACAGAAAACTGTATTTACATGACATCCCAATCGTAAAGACTTGTATCAGGTTAACTCGCGCATATTCTATTACTTTATATACTTTCTTTTTCTATCTAATTGTATATTTATTTCTGGAGTCTTTTAATCATATTCTCATCCCCTTGCGAAGTGGCATGTTTGCAGTTACATACACACCGGCAAAAAATCTCAGTTTTTACGATAGTTTCTCACACTTTGTTTTTACGGTCAGAATAAGGCGCAAACTGGATGGATAGCTGTAGAGACATGGACGAACGCCTTCTAACAACTGATTGGGCATTCGCCCATATATCTCTACTTGTGTGCGTCAAGTGGCGCCTTATTCCTTCCGTAAAATATGCACCAACTAGCCCAACAAAATGTTCTACTTGAATACCTTTCTCAGCCCGACTCTCTTGAAATATTGCATTTCCGATGGAGGCCGAAACGTTGTAGGCCCGTGTGCTCAGATTTTGGTGCACGTTAAAGAACCCCAGGTGGTCGAAATATCCGGAGCCCTCCACTACGGCATCTCTCATAATGATATGGTGGTTTTGGGACGTTAATCCCTAAACACTAATTATAATTATTAATTATTTATTAATTAGTAATTAATAAACAATTAACATCTTGAAGTATCATCCCCGAGTTGAAAAAAGTGTTCATGACTGCTGCAATTGTATTCAAGAGTGAGTCAAATGTTGGGCTCGTTATTCGAAGGTTGAGAATGTTTGAACCACCGTATATTCATTAATGTTACGCGCCGCGCAAGCATACTTTTATCCATTTGAGACGTTTTTTTCGGGGTAGTGCCATATGGTGGTGGTATAGGTGCTGCTGTTGTATCGAAGTAAGCACTCCGGAGGCATGCATATCTCAACGTAGATCTTCAAAAAAGATGACCAAAGTGGCTGTTTAGTGCACCGCAGACCTTACAGAAAAGAACGAATATTCCAACAAAATGAGCTTTTGTTTTACAGTGTTTCTCAAGCAAATGACCATTGATTATGTAAATTTCAGAGCTCGTGACAATGTATTTCGTGATCTAGGCAATCGCGTACCATACATACACGTGAGCGTTTCAGTGATCGATGAACCATCCTCCACATGACATACCCTGCTGGCAGAACACGTACATCTTTGTTTTTTTTGTAAATACCTCCTCTGGATGCCTACGACCGACTTAATTAAAATCAATAAGAGGAAAGTGCAAAATATACATGTTTTAAAGAGACAGTACTATGGGTGGCTGTTTTAATAAACGGAAAGGGAGCATTCATGCTACATAGTATCGAGCCTGAAGCAACGCCAGACAACACGAATGATCTTCATGTCGTAAACGCTTGTTGCTTGTAGCACTTAATACGTTTTTATTTTGTGTGTGTGTGGGGGGGGGAGGGGGAGATCTGGAGGTGGTTGAGAGACTATACAAACAAATTACATGAATCTGAAACCAACTGGGATGTGAGAAGCCTGTATTTAAACATTGAGTGCTCCTTTACTGACTAACAATGCCAAGACATAATGGACACAGAGGGATGCCAGGAAGGCAACTTGACGTTTTAACTCGAAGTACCCTGTTGAAAATAAGTAGGTGCCTCAGTAGTTGTTGGCACACTCTGAAAAGCACTCTTTTCATAGCAAAATTTGGAGAAAAAGAGCAGTGTAGTTAGAGAGGGCTGTAAAAATGACGCCAAATCTCAGCTGGATTATACAGATGACTGTCACTTGATCGAACGTCATTTTGGCAAATATTTCAGAATACCGAAATTTTCGAAAATCTCGGTGGATTTCCTATGCATATTATGCAAAAAATATTTCAGTTAATTGAATTTCTGGATAGCGAATATTTCATTTGAACGGGCTTTATTTGCGGACAGAGGCTAATTTTTAAGATCAATGAAGTTCTGCGCTCTGGCTCAGCCTGCTGCCTCCCAAATCACCCCTCCATCGGCGGTGGTGCAGCATCGCTTGTGCATGCAGCGCTGCCGAGTCATATAGTGTGGCATATGAAAACATGTCACGTGAGCTTCAACACGTGATCAGAACTATCTGATTTGGAAGTTGTTTCCAGCGTTCGTACTAAACCGAAATAAGAGTGCGACGAAGATGTTGTAATGATTGAGGCAGGTTGAAATGCTGCGCCTCCATAACCGAGGTTGCATGATATACCAAAACGTTGCATGACTTCGTGTCACAGCAACAAGCCGTGCAGGCAGTACACAAAAACGTGCTGTCTGGACATCTCTGTCTCTTTTTGCCAATTAAACAATCGAAATGCCAGTCTAAATGAACTTGACAAAATTATTTCACAGTAAATTGTACTTCACACTCTTGAATTGACGTCTGCTGTGCCCAGGGGAGCTATGCAGGATCAGCCGAGTTTCGCGAAACTTGGCATCTTCCTGAGATCTGGCGACACCCCCTTAAGAACGAGCTCACAGTACGAAAAAGTCAAATTCACCCCTCAGCGCACTGCGTTTCATTGGTTACGATGAAACCAGTCATTGCGTCAAGGATGGTCGACGAAGTTGGGCGGTGTTTCCAAACCAGAGTTATCTTCTTTCATTTGTTATATAGCCGTGCCACCGAGTGCAGAAGTTCGCCCATGCAATAAACGTGTCAGAAACATTTCGGGACAACATTTCTTAGAGGCACTGGGTCTTTAAACTGATTTTGAAGCTTTTAATGCCTGCACTAAGTCTGTTTTAGAATCACTAGCATGGTGGCCCCTGAGATCAGTAACGGCCGAGCATCTTATACATCGCGGCCACAGCTAAGCCCGAGGCCCCTTCTTAATCAACATGGTCAGCCTGTACATTATAGTGCGCAGCTCAGCCGGTGCGCGTTCTCTTTGTTGTCATCGCCTGCTAGCACCCGAGCACGTGTGGCCGGTTAATTAGCTGTTAGTGGCGAAGATCCTAAAGCCGTGGGTCTGTCCCTCCTAGCTCGTGGGACGCGACCGCCTAGTTCGATGACTCACTCAGAAGGTGCGGACAGACAGACAGACAGACAGACAGACAGACAGACAGACAGACAGACAGACAGACAGACAGACAGACAGACAGACAGACAGACAGACAAACGGGCAGACGGGCAGGCGGGCAGGCGGGCAGGCGGGCAGACAGACAGACAGACAGACAGACAGACAGACAGACAGACAGACAGACAGACAGACAGACGGGCAGACAGACGGGCAGACAGCCAGACAGACAGACGGGCAGACAGCCAGACAGCCAGCCAGACAGACAGACAGACAGACAGACAGACAGACAGACAGACAGACAGACAGACAGACAGACAGACAGACAGACAGACAGACGGGCAGGCGGGCAGACAGACAGACGGGCAGGCGGGCAGACAGACAGACGGGCAGGCGGGCAGACAGACAGACGGGCAGGCGGGCAGACAGACAGACGGGCAGGCGGGCAGAGAGACAGACGAGCAGGCGGGCAGACAGACAGACGGGCAGGCGGGCAGAGAGACAGACGAGCAGGCGGGCAGACAGACAGACGGGCAGGCGGGCAGACATACAGACGGGCAGGCGGGCAGACAGACAGACGGGCAGGCGGGCAGAGAGACAGACGAGCAGGCGGGCAGACAGACAGACGGGCAGGCGGGCAGACAGACAGACGGGCAGGCGGGCAGACAGACAGACGGGCAGGCGAGCAGACAGACAGACGAGCAGGCGGGCAGACGGGCAGGCGGGCAGACAGACAGACGAGCAGGCGGGCAGACAGACACACGGGCAGACAGACAGACGAGCAGGCGGGCAGACAGACAGACGGGCAGGCGGGCAGACAGACAGACGGGCAGGTGGGCAGGCGGGCAGGTGGGCAGGCGGGCAGGCGGGCAGACAGACAGACGGGCAGACAGACGGGCAGACAGACGGGCAGACAGCCAGACAGACAGACGGGCAGACAGCCAGCCAGACAGACAGACAGACAGACAGACAGACAGACAGACAGACAGACAGACAGACAGACAGACAGACAGACGGGCAGACAGACAGACAGACAGACGGGCAGGCGGGCAGACAGACAGACAGACAGACAGACAGACAGACAGACAGACAGACAGACAGACAGACAGACAGACAGACAGACAGACAGACAGACGGGCAGGCGGGCAGACAGACAGACGGGCAGGCGGGCAGACAGACAGACGGGCAGGCGGGCAGACAGACAGACGGGCAGGCGGGCAGACAGAGAGACAGGCGGGCAGACAGACAGACAGAGAGACAGGCAGGCAGGCAGGCAGGCAGGCAGGCAGGCAGGCAGGCAGGCAGGCAGGCAGGCAGGCAGGCGATTCAGTTTATAGCGATAAACCCTCCGAAGCTTCGCTCCACTCGTCATCATTCACTCCGTAAATATATGCTGTGATTTTTTGGCTGGATGGTATACTTGGCTACTTAGTCTAGGACATGCTATGACCCAGCTAATTACTCCAAGTCATGGTAAAGCCGAGGTAATTAAGACACATCTTAAGAAGACCGTGCTAATGAAGTCATGTATAGCTATAACCGGGCTAACTAAAAACATGCTAGTGATGAGCTAACTAAGCTATGCAAATTAACGGGACGTTATTCATGAGCAGGGTAATTAACCCTTACTAATATGAGGACAATTAGGATCCTGCTGATAAGTATTACGTTCACTAGCTCGATACTGATCATGGCTTCGGAAATTGGGCCCGAGATAATTACCAGTTAAATAAAAGCTTATCAATTAATACAGCTCAGTGTAATGGTAATTAAGCCTCAGCCGTACACTCAAAATTGAGACAGAACTGATACGGTCTTCACTTTGAAGCCGACTAAACACTTAAGTAGACATCCAACTTAAAAAGCTGCAAAAAGCTAGGTTATCACAAACTCTATGGCTTCAGCCTTGCACAAGCAGTGTAAGCTCACCGAATCATTTTCTATGCAAAGAAGCTGCCGCTTAGCGTTTACTGTATCAAACACTTGACAGTCACACCGGCACCTTCACAGCCATGAGTTTAACTCGGCTCTTCTCAGAATCGACGAGTTTATATTCGAGTTCAGGCGTCCATCAGTTTGATTGAAAGATGGCCGCGGCGAACATCGGGCGCCCCGCCATGGTGGTCTAGTGGCTAAGGTACTCGGCTGCTGACCCGCAGGTCGCGGGATCGAATCGCAGCTGCGGCGGCTGCATTTCCGATGGAGGCGGAAATGTTGTAGGCCCGTGTGCTCAGATTTGGGCGCACGTTAAAGAACCCCAGGTGGTCCAAATTTCCGGAGCCCTCCACTACGGCGTCTCTCATAATCATATCGTGGTTTTGGGACATTAAACCCCACAAATCAAATCAATCAGCGAATATCGGGTACGCCCACCACGTTTTCCCTTGCCGAAGAGCAGTACTCATGTCGAGGGGCACGATTAATCTTTCAGCTTTATCGCGCAGACTACGCACACACGCACGCTGAAGTAAAAGGGATATCGCCAAGCGGCTAAGATGTCCCGCCTTCAAGTTCACCACGCTCACGACATATCCAATCACAGCCGCGTTGCCGACAAGATGCGAGCGCCCCTGGTGACCACCTGTCCTTATATTTATATGCAATACTTAATAGAAGCGAAACGAGCAGCACGAGAGTGCTGCGTATGCATCCTCGCTGCCTTCGAGAGTGGAAATTTCCATGCTGCAGGTGGAACGAAAGAACCTGTGCGAAAGAGGACATACGCTTACGAACATGCCTGTGGGAGGCGCGTTTTGAGTTGGCAAAAACACAGCATGACAATCACGCTGACGTCGCTGCACTGCTAAAATGTTGAGTGGGTGGCGGCGCCGACGTGCTCACGCGCGGTGTTTCGTTGATAACCACCGCAAATATCCCGCATGCATTTACAACACCACGTGTGTTCGTGTAGCCATTTATATCAATGCTGCTATCACGCGCTCTGCACTTTCTTCATGCTACGACCACCGCAAGCGAGCTCAAGCAAACTCGGCTGCCCGAGAAGCTCTGGTCATCCTGCATTGCCCCCAGGGCTATCCCATATTCCAATGAATATTTAGTTTAGGGAACTTTGAGTTAATGAATAATTTCTTTGCGTTCCTTGAAGTTCCCTAAGTTAAGAGCTCATTGTATAATGAAAACAAAGTCTTAATTTCTTGTCGATCCAATTACTGTGTTGTCTACGTTTTCTTTTATTCTTTTTAAAAATAGTCTTCCTGAATGAAATACACTTACCAGCGTCGCCTGGAAGCGTAGGACTATTCCTTCCTTCTCCAGGATCTGCCGGCTGTCCTTCCTTGCCCTCCTCGGAGTTATCCTCAGCACTGATTGCAGGGTGTCTTCGGGAGAGCCGAAACCATTGTGCGGAGGAACGGGCTGTGCAATCGATAACACTGTCACAAGAAAGTACTCAAACACGAAACGGATCTGACTATTTCGCATCCTTTTCTTGAGAATAAGTTCACCCAAATCAATCAATCAATCAATCAATCAATCAATCAATCAATCAATCAATCAATCAATCGATCGATCAAAAGATTGAACTGGTGGTGTCATAGGAGTAGCCCTTTGTTGTTCATTCTCTGACCTGAGCGATCATTAAATCATTCATACAACCAATCAGAAGCCCCATGGTGCTTTGCGATGTCGTTGCAGCCAACCCCGGATGGTCGAAACTTCCGAAGCCCTCTTCTACCGCGTCTCTGATGATCATATCGCAGTGTTGGGACGTAAAGCCCCACATTTATATTATTGTATTCCCTATGGGGCAGTACATACCACTTTGTTACTTATTTCATGAAAAAGAATATGTACTGTCTCAGTTGGTTGATTCTCTTTACTGCACAATTAACATTCTTGGCAGCCACACCTGGATATGTTTTTAATCGTAAACTGACATTGCAAGGCAGTTGTAAGCAAAACGGTTATTAGAAGTTCCAACTTAAGTTGTACGGAGTTGTCTTCTGACCATACTGCCATTACTATTTGAATAAGATCATCTAAAGTAAATCTCGTTTTATTCAACCTATGAACCATGATGATTTGCTCTATAGTATTGAGGCCAGCACACAACTGGTGTGCAATATTTCAAAGTCATGTGTGGCTAATATATGGAATGACGACTGCTGCTTACCTGCTGTGGCCTCTCTTCTTCTTTGACGTCAACGTCTATGACGTCGAAGTGTTCCACTCCAAAGTGCTCCCGATAGAAGTTCTTGGTGAAATCGTCGCAGTCGTAGATGAGAAAGCTGCGACCGTAGATGTTGAGCCGCCGGCCCGGCTGCAAGTCCTCGGGTCCTATGTACTCTTCTCCGTCGCTTTCCATTTCGTATTTGCCGAACAAACCTGAGATTCGAAATGATTGACTGTAAGCATGTTCCATTATTTTTTAATCAATTGATGTGCTATATGTTGCTACAGTGATTTTAAAGCCTAGGAATGGAGAGAGGGGAGAAAGTCAGGGTGAGGTAGTCTTAAGATTCGTTTTTCACGGCATTTAGAGATGTGTTGCCATAAAAAGGTGATTATGCATGTCATTCAAGAGAATTTTTTTACAAATGTTCTGCTGATGTCAACATCAGATCCACACGGAGTGACCATTCCTAAGTTAATATTTGTGGGGGTACTTTGGTATTATACATGTACTCCCTGTCCTCAAGTCATTAGCTTATTGCTGCAGCTGCTTGACCCTGGAAAAACAGAGACAAATATACAGCTCCGTGGCCAGCCGTTGCAGATAAACCGGAACACGTAAGACTGACCCACACTTAGCATCAGGTCTCTGACGACAACTCAGATATTACATTGAGAACGTGGAATATATTTTAGATATGACTTTACATGGCACAGTACGCATGTTCCAGGCACTGAATGGGATCTAGTAAACAGCAAGGTATTCCGTCCTAGCTATTACACAGGATATTCGGCAAATAGAGAACAAGGTCAACAACATTTCAAACTAAATTCTCGCGTTTTATTTGGAACCTACAAATTGTCTTATTACTATTATCTGAAGGATGAATATATAGCGGCCGTGGTAGCTCGGTTGGTATACAGCGTTGGACGCGTTATTCGAAGGTCGCAGTTTCGGTCCCTGCCCATGGCAAGTAATCTTTTCGTCCACTTTTCTTTCTTCACAATTACCTTACAATTATTTCTAATAACATCCCCTATACTTTCCTTGGCATAATTGTCTGTCGCTTCTCATTAATATTGTGTCTAACTAAGAAAACAAGCCCAGCATGGATATACAGCCCAGACAAGAGTACCAGTGAAGGAAGAGAATGAAGACAGTTGTTGCTTTTCGCGCTCGACCCGCTAGATGACCGGTCGGGTTACCTCTGCCATTTATCCATTAAACATGTCATGGGTTCACCGCTAAAAGCGTGCTATCCAGTGGTGGAGGTGTCGGCGACGTCGTCGCTTGGACGAAAGAGGGTTGACCTGGCAGGGAGTGTATTTGAAATCAAGCTTAAGAAGGAAAAGGCGGTATTATAATCGACCCTGTGTAAGACATCATAGAAATCCAACAGAACCGTTGTACACCGCAGAAAAATTACAAAATCGTCACTTCTGGCCACATTTAGGTTCTTTCCAGGCATTAGCTGGGTGATGCAGGTTTCAGGTTCTTTCCCTAGGTTGTTGATAGGCTTAATCAAGGTGGCGCTACATTGTTTCAACGTTGATCCTCAGCGCGAGGGGGTCCGAGTTCATTCACAGACAGTCAAAGACAAGACACCATTGCCCCAACTCCAGAAACAGCAACTCGCGGTGAAATCAAACGCACTTATAGAACTGTGGGTACGTCGTCGTTGGTGCACGCATTCCGTCGTTTCGTGATCTTCTCGCAGTCACCGTCGCCCTTCCCGTTCCCTATAGTATCGTACTCTGGGTCTTCAACTCGCCGCCGTCGCTTCGCAGCCATTTGTTGGTCTACGTTGTTGTTGTTGTTGTTGTTGTTGTTGTTGTTGTTGTTGTTGTTGTTGATGTTGTTGTTGTTGATGTTGTTGTTGTTGTTGTTGTTGTTGTTTTCCTCTGCAAATGGCTCATACCACGCGTTTCCTTCTTCAATTTAGTGAGCCAGTGATTATTAGTGGGATTTATACGATTTCTGCGGCACATACCCGTTTGTGATGATGACAGTTTTCTGGCACGCCTCGCAGCGGCGCCTAACCGTTAGGACTGTGATATACAGTTTTCTGCAATCGGCTCGCAAGGGACTATTTTCTCGACCGCTTTGCTGTTAATGTTCCTGAGTTTGCCGTAAGTTTAGCGGTAAAACTCGCTACTCTTACGCAACACTTGGATGGCTCGAAAAGTGATTTTTCGCTTAATCGATGTTATATCAGAGAAAGCTCCGCTATTTTAATGTTATTACTCTCGTAAAATTATGGTGATGATGATGATGATGCCACAAGGTTACTGATACCCACGCGGGAGAATCGGCCAATAGTTTATTATAAAATTTATTGATACATTTTCAGTATTGAATATTGATATCTAAGAAAAACAATGCACGCTGAACAGAAAGAGTGCAATAATTGTTTTCCCCCATTCAGATCAGACAGTATAGTCGTTATTGAGAACAGAAATTAATGTGAATAAAAAAACGTTTGTTTTTGTGCGTTTTAGCGCTATTCTTATTTAACATAACCCGTTAAGGGCAGCTGATAGAAGAAGAACAGCGCGTGCCTGGACAGGGCGTTCGAAGAAGACTGTGGTGCGCAACACGGCAATTGGAAGTTACTTATACCAGATTGCGTTGTATAATTCCACAAATAAATTATTATTTACATAAAGTTAATCTAAAAGCGTCACCTTTATGTCAGGTTTGCGAAGAAATGCAAACAATAGATAACTTCTTTTTATTCTGTCGCCGATATTCTTATCAGCGGAAAAGATGCCTGGTAGCTCCACTTGAAAAATTAGCATTAGAATTAAATGTGACAGTAACTTTATCGTTTCGCAGCATTAAATTTGGTTATAGCCACAGGGACGTCTGCTTTGTGGTATTTGACTATATAATTAAAACAAAGCGATTGCCGAGTTAAAGTGCCTGTTATATATATCATTCGTTTTAGACTCACCATTACCTTTGTCTCAAATATACTCCTACAGATATACTCCTTTTTCCATTTTTGGCTTTTCTTTCTATATATGTATATATTTTTTTTCAGTCCAAAATTACTTTGTGTTTGTAAAACCATAAGCCATTACTTAAAGATCCTGCCGCCCGGTTCTTGGCCGATCCCCCTTTATGGGTGTGCGCCAGAATAACAAAGATCATCATCATCATCATCATCAGCCGAACTTGGGGCGAAGGCTAGCAAGCCGAGTGCATTGAGAGAACCTTCGAGGGTAATCCCATTAAGATCCTGGATTTGCAATGTCGTCCGAACTCGACGTTGACGTCCCTCGGCGGCTCAAGAAGGAGGTCGCGGCCCTCGCGAGAGACCCGCCACCGGGAATCTACGCCGCACCCGATGAGAACGACATCACCCGGATGCACGCACTCGTGGTGGGACCCTCCGGGACGCCCTACGAAGGAGGCTTCCTGCTCTTCCATCTCGTGTACCCACTCGAGTACCCCAACAAGCCGCCCGTGGTTCGTTTCCTCACGACGGACGCTGGTCGGGTATGGTTGCACCCATACCTCTACGAGAGCGGCGAGGTGTCCCTCAGCATTCTCGGCACTTTCTACGGACCGCAATGGAGTCCTGGTCTGTCGCTAGGGCACGTACTCCTTTCAATCCAGTCGCTGCTGTCAGAAAACCCTTACTACGACCGCCTTTTCCGCATCAACGATGCCACCACCCGAAAAAGAGCGGACGACTACAACATCTACATACGTCACGAGGTTGTTAGGGTCGCAGTGTGTGACGCGGTGGAAAGCTGCCTCGACGGCGGTTCTTCGTATCCGTCGCCGCTTCGGGGACCAGTGCTGAAGCTGTTCCTCGAGCACTACGACAGTTACGAGGAATATGTCAAGCGTCACCTGCGTCTGAGGTGCGCGGAAATCTGCTACCCCAGTATCTGCCCTCTTCAAGTTTCTCATTACGAAACGCTGCTAGCACGGCTGCAGGACCTGAAGGCGAAGGTCGAGAAACGAGGCGAGTCTGCAGTGTCAGGCACCAACCACTAGTGCGCGTCTAAAAGCTCAGCCGCGTTTCGCGCGCGCGAAGCTAGCAAGATATCTTCTTGTGCGAAGAAGGGTCGTTGCGCTCCTAGCGTTTCTACGACAGAAGAAGTTATCGGTGTACTCGTAGGCGAAGAAAAAAATAGCAAAATTACACGAGTTGACGAACGACTGGCGCTGGCTAATTGACTCACTGTGTCAGACACTTATGTCTTTCTCGCAGTTAGCAAACGACATTTATGGCTTTTAGTCTTGTATTGTATTCATAGTGCATGCACAGGTTGCGTCAGCATAGCTTGCTCATCGGAAGGGGTGGGGGATGGTGTGGCAAGATAGGAAGCTGCACCTAACAATTGGAAGTCAGAGTTGTTCCCATTTTTACACATGGGAAGACTTGTTCAAACGGCGGGGCGTTCTGAGGAGCACGTCACTGCCTCAATTTCCTTCTTTAAGGCCCTTCCTCATCACGAGTGAAAATTGCCCGTCGATGGTGTCGTCGTCACACGAGTGATGCAAATGATTCATCACAACACAATCATGTAAACGTCACAGATACCCGAATTTCCTAACGTCATTACAACGAGATTTAGATTTCAGTTGACGGCGTCATCACATAGCTTCGCGACTTCATTATGTGACGGTGACGGTGATGGTAAAAAACCCGTCCAGAGTGTTCATACAATTGCTATCGCAATGAAGCTTCTGTCACCGGGAGTCGAGCCGAGCACCTCTCGCTTTGCAGCTATTTATACCCACCATTTACATTTGCTGGTACTCGGAGCTCAGTGACACTTCGGCATGTTCTCGTTATCACTCTCTTTCTTACTCCTCTTCTTTTCTATCTCTTTCCTTTTTATTATTCTCCCTTTCCCTGACCCCAACTGTAGGGTAGCCAACCGAGCCAAGCTTGGTTAACCTCCCTGCCTTTCTTCTCTATTTCTCTCTCTCTCTCTCTCTCGTTATCGCTAACAAGATGGCGCGAAGGGCGCGCTCAAACGGTCGTCGCCCGTGTGTTGCGACGACCATTTGGGCGTGGCATTTCGTGCGTGCGCGCCTACCACCTATCTCGCGAGGGAGGAGGTTTGTACGTGTTGTGGTTGCACCAAGAGATTGCGTTAAGATACAGGAGTGCACCACCATCCACCGCATGGCGGTGCTTCTATATGGGGAATATAGGATGAAAAGATACGAGATGGTGGTACTTGGAGTGTTGGATAGATGGACGAACAGACACACAGACAGATGCATGGATGGACGCATGAACAAACGCAGGGGCGGACGCATGGATGAACGCAGGGACGGACGCACGAACAGACGCACGCACGGACGGGCGGATAGACGCATGGACGGTCCCACAGACGCACGCATGGACAGACAGAAGCAAGAACGAATAGACGGACGAATGCTTCGCCCCACTCTACATCATTCACACCGTGGATATGCTGCCAATTTTTTTGTGCGTCCTTTCTGTTCGAGAAGCGCGCTGCAAGCTTCGAGGTTCTTGTCGTTCGTTGTGCTATATTAACTTTTTTGCGATAGCACTCGTTGCTTCACCCTTGTGGGGAAGCAATGCACAATAAACGCTCAGTGACCTCAGTGAAGACCTGTTTCACTTTCGTGTTTTACCGAATACAACAGAGGGATCAGGTATGTTTTTTTTTTCTTGAAACAGTAATTTATTTATGCAAGAAAAATTCTTCCTTGACACGCTTCATAACAAACCACCAGGAAGGCACAACGTTCTTCGTGAACAATGCCTGTACATTCTATACTTGCTGTACAGATCCACTCACCCCTGCTTTCTTGCGCCTTGGGGATCCTCTGGCGTCCCAACAGAATCGGTGCGAGCTCCCGCTGTTCCAACGGCCGGTGCATCTCTTTCAAGTCGAGTGTTTCGTCCACCAAGAAAAACTGCACGGTAAAACGAGTGGCAAAAAAAGAGAACAGTTTTTGCATATCCTTTGGTGCATCCAATGGCTATCCTGAGTTCAAACCATCCTTCCATAGGAAGAGTCCTCGCGCCCTAATGACGACTCTCTCTCTCTCAACTAAAACACTGAAACGGGCTCGCGAGAAATCGTGTGCAATATTGCACGTAGCCCAGTACTTGACTTCACAGGAATGATAAACATTGGCACTTCGTTTTCGGTTTCACCCGCGAATTCGCTTGAATTTTCTCACTGCGCAGTCGAAACTTAACTGAGCAGTAAGGTTTTGAAATGTGAAAGCTGCAATGAGCGCTTCGCAGGAAGGGCTTCAATTGTCCCATTTATAGCGGCCGCCCGCCTCCGTTAATTAGGAACGTTAACTGCTTTAGTTCATTTAACTACTGCCCTGATTGAAGACTTGACTAATATTATGGTATCTGCAATTACAGAAGCAGTAACTGTGAATGAAGCGATAAAATGTCGCATTTTCCCCATTTTCGAAAATTTAAAGGGCTTTCTTGAAACACCCTGTGAAACATCATTAAATATTATCCCAGACAACCGCTTTAAAAAGCCATACGCGCATAAGACGCTGTAGTCTGCCGCTGATGCAGCGAGTGTCTGCCCGAATTCCAGGGTGCATTGTCTGATCTCATGAGTAATGGCATTAGATGTACGCATGGCGTGTGCACGGGGGAGGCAGAGGGGGGGGGGGTGCTTTCCTAGTGATTTAAGAGCGGGTGAAGTGCCAAGCCACCTCCATAAATTTACATATTAAGCAGGATGTCACGGCGACTCGGGGCGGGGGGTCAAAGCCAACTCATTACATTGATATATAGAAAGACGGTGGTGTTGCGACTAACCCTCAAGACCCCTTGAAATGTAACCCTGTGCACGCCTGTGGTCGTGTGACTTGGGCTGCACAGAGAGGTGACGCTGTAGTGGAGGGCTCACAGTGAACTCTAAGTGCGCCTCGGTACAGCAGGTGGCGCTGCCAACGTGTCTCATTTAGAGTTCATCGCACAACTTCATCTAAGCACACAGGTATATAGACTTTCACCTTCATCTGAATGCGCGAAAATTTACAGCGCGTCCCGCAGCACCGGGGACGGGGGACGCAAGAAATTCCAATCGCGTGACGACGTCACAAAGTGAAGTGGTCACATAGAGATTGCCAAAAAATATCTGACGTCATTACGACGTTATCATGATGTAACTGGGACACCACGTGACGTTACGTATCGCATGAGGACGTCACCCCGTGACTAAGTATACAGCTTGGTCAAAGTGGGTTGATCACGGAGGCCCGAATAACCGAGTGTAGTACCACCAATCTTGGAGGCAATAATAAACAGTATTAGGTGCAGAAACTTTTCGTAGGGTGGCGGGCAGGATCGATTCAATTACGGCCAGTCATGTAGGCTCCTTAAATACAATGCACTAAGAAGGAAAAAAATGATGAATGTCGGCTAAGAGTCATCTTAGTCGAATGAGTAAGAAACCCTGTAAGTTTCGTATTCCCTCGGGATTTGTTGCGTTCACAAATTTTAATAATAATAATAATAATAATAATAATAATAATAATAATAATAATAATAATAATAATAATAATAATAATAATAATAATAATAATAATAATAATAATAATAATAATAATAATAATATGGGTTTTAACGTCCCAAATTGCTACATGATTATGGGTGATGCCATAGTGGAGGACTTTCGAAATACCGACCATCTGGCGTTTTTTTAGGGGCGAAGCTCCTTAGGGCGTGGGCTGTGCGTCCCCTGTAGCCTGTATGTAGCCACCTCTAGTTTAGTTCTTGCAGTGTTCACTAGATGGCGGTACCGTCCCCTGTATGTAGCCACTTCTAGTTTAGTTCTTGCAGTGTTCACTAGATGGCGGTACCGTCTCCTGTATGTAGTTACCTCTCGTTTAGTTCTTGTAGTGTTTACTAGATGGTGGTACTTGTAGCTGATGATGAAAAGATGCAAGATGTTATAAACTAGAAAGCGGTACTTGTAGTTGATGAAAGACGCGAGATCTCATAAAATAGGAATGATGTCACATATGGCGCGTGTCATTGGTTGAAGGCAATCGTTCGAATTAGTGCGGTGACGTATGCTAGGGGGAGCGATGTAATAAAATCGAGTGGGCAAAATGTACAGAGGATTCATGGTTTACCAGGTTTACCTCCGGAGCTTCGCCCAGTCATCATCATCCACTTCGTGGATATGGCGGAATTTTTTTTTAAGATGCCGACAAATTATTTTTCTCGACCCATTTTTTTACGGTGCGATGGAAGGCATTCGCTGTGTTTGTAGCTGCAGTAGCTAACCGCCAAAACTTGCGGCTATTTTGTAAGCAGAATTTTTCGGTCTGAATGGCCCTAGACACAGACGTGGATTTCCTCTAACAACGCTGAAAATTGACAGCGATTCCACCAACCTTTTTTCGCTACTTGTGGAAGCTGTCGTCGCTCTTCTTTCACAGGAGTTCTTGTAACTATGCTTAATCATCTTTATTTCAAGTTTTTTTTACTATTTTTGAGAATATCAAGCTCTTATAATGACGCTGTTATAATTATGGGGCACTATGCGCCTTCCCTGTATTTGTACTGTGTTGCGTGTGCCCGCGCCTGTGTCATATGAGCGGCTTGTTCCGGTGTCAATACTTTCCCGAGGCACGAGTCAAGCCAAGCCACCGAAAACGTCACTACGCATACGCCCAGCAGCCGTGCCGAGTAGAAGTGCACGCCATTTCTGAGACTAAGTGTAAGTATAGCAAAAGTATTTTGCTTCAAAATCTTAGTGACCTCGTAACAGCGGACCACGGTTGCACGAGCACTTTGAAAAGCTGCTCAACATACGTTGACGAGCATGGGATTATTATCTCATGCGAAGCCAGCGCCACTTCAATGCATACTCTTAACGCAGGCCTATTTTCATGGAGTGATATACTTTAACATGAAGAAACCAGCAACATTTCAATACACTATAAAAAAAGAAAAATCGTCGACCGCGTACACGGTCACGTGACCAAGTACGTAGGATCGTTCAAGTTTTTACCGCCAGGGACACCGCAGGTAGTGTTTTGGATTTTCAAAGGAGAAATAAAGATATAAATCCACCTCTCAGGAAGAAACGGTTGGTTTGAGTCAATGCGAAGCACAATCTTCCCATCAGTGGGGTGATCTCGTTTTGCGTTCTGGGTACCTGTTGGTCCCTTCAACGAGCACCGACATATGACAGTATTGTAAATATTGCACCCTGAATGCGTCATGTTCGACACCTATATAGGAACTTTGGGTTTGCCGGCGCCTTTGTGCGCCAACATTTCCTCATATCACCTCAATGAAAGAAACAGGGAAGACGAGCACGTGGCAATGTGTTACATCGATACATTTATATAGCGCGATACCTGTAGGACCAGTTTCTTTCGGTGCCTGGGGTCGACGACCCCTTTGCCGTCCTCGACGCAGAAGAAGCGGAGCACGTGGCGGTCGTAGCGCAAGAAGCGCCACAGCTTGTCCCGCTGGCTCTTGGTAGTGTGCAGCTTGCGCCGCTGCTGGGAGAGGGTGCGTCGGCTAGCCGTGTACGGGTCCTCGGGCAGGGGCTCGGGTGGCCGCACCTCGACGCCCTGCTGACGCAGGTAGTTCTGCGAC
This sequence comes from Rhipicephalus annulatus, assembly GCA_013436015.1. Taxonomy (NCBI): domain Eukaryota; kingdom Metazoa; phylum Arthropoda; class Arachnida; order Ixodida; family Ixodidae; genus Rhipicephalus; species Rhipicephalus annulatus. The sequence continues at coordinate 235,197 of WOVY01010944.1, read as the reverse complement.
AGAGTACGTGGTCGAGTCGCGGAGTAATTCAAGAGATAACCGGAAGAACAACTGCGGCCGAACTTTGTTTCCCGTTCACGGTGACAAAATTAAGTTTCCCTCTCCATACCATGATGACGCATGAGAGTGTGAAAGGGACAGGGACGTAAACAGGCACATCGAAAGGATATAAACATTATTGTTATAATAAATATTTACAACAACAACAACAACAACAACAACAAATAATAATAATAATAATAATAATAATAATAATAATAATAATAATAATAATAATAATAATAATAATAATAATAATAATAATAATAATAATAATAATAATAATAATAATAATTATTATTATTATTATTATTCTCTCTATTCTTTATTATACCAGTACCGACCCTCAAGGGTGGTTAGGCACACTCTTATTTTAATATACGCTAACGATGTTTCTTTTGCGATCTGTTATTGTTTTTTTTCTCTCATATCAAGATATTTCTCTCACATCAAGATATTTAAGGAAATTCATTCAGTGAACGAGTGTCACTTGTGCAGTCAGATTAGAGTTCTTTGTCCGAATGTTGGGACAACAATAACCTTTCTCTGAATACCTCAGCGAGTATATCTTGCTAAACATCCACCATGCCATTTTCGTACTCCGTCAATACCATGTTGTTATGTAAAGTTTATGAATTCAGTTATCTTGGTGTTGTTCTTGATAGCATGCAAATTTATTTTTTGCACACACTCGATGTGGTGCCATGCATGGCCTTCGTTCTATCCGCTGTGTTTGCAGAATCTCTTGAGAATTCAGTTCTCCTACAGCCTTCCACAAGCTGTTCACCAAAATATCTCTTTCTCAACTTGAATATGCATCTGCGATTTCGAATTCGATCGCTAAATCTGGCAGCGATGCCATTGAGCGAGTCAAGAAAAAATTCATAAGCATTTACAACGATCGTTTCGCTAGAAATGACTCTGGATTTCGTTCTAACATAGTCAGACTATTACCATTGCAATGACTTCACTGACTACGAAATCACCCTGACCTATTATATCTTTACAAATTAGCTCATGGTAGGATATCCTGCCTTTTGCTTCTCAGCTGTGTAAATTTTTGGATTCCGTGTAAGGTAAACCGAGAAAACCAACCATATACTTGTCAACTTCTTTCAACACCCTACCACTAACACAACACAAAATTTCTATAAAGTTAACTTTCATGATCTTAATGTTTTCACAATCTACTGTCATTGTTTTTATATCAGCTTTGCAGTGTCTTGACACAGTTTTTCACAACGCACAAATTCTTCCCTTTTCCGTCTTTCAGGAAGGCGTCTACATACTTCTGTGTATTCCCCTTTATTTTTTGCTCCCATTCCAGGATTGTCTTGTCTTCTTATTGTTCCAATTTCGTACTGATTTTTTTGTCTGTGCGGTTTCATTGTACTTATTTCATTTTTTTCTGAAGACTATCTGTATTGTATTGTTTATTTTTATTGTTTTATTTTTGCTTGCGTCCGCCCCGAGACCTCGTGGTTGTTTAGGGGCACGCTACACAAACGATTGATTGATTATTTGATTGATTGGTTATTATTATTTCATTCCGGTGTACAAGGACAGAGGAAAGAGGGAGAGAGTAGGCTGACCAATATTGACACCCGAAGAGGTACAACGCCTGCATACTCTCCGGGAGGAGGGAAGAGATGGAGCATAGGAAAATAAGACAGAAAGAGGATCGTAATAAAAAAAAAAATGTCGGCAGATCCTACGTACATGGGAATCGACGTTATGCGAAGCATGCGGACGAAAGATGACCGTGTTGCAATTGTTTTACTGAGTGACACGTCATGAAATAACGATAAATTAATGTACAAATGTCACACGCACAGACATATAATGAAGAGTTGCAGATGTTTATATAACCAGATGTTTGCACTTGTGCAACGATACCCACTGGATCATGCGCATTAGCAACACCAGAAGCTCATATGAAGCGCTGATGCTCGCGAAGATGATGACCCTGGACACTGCTACATAAATCAGCTTCAGCTCATGGCAACTAACCACATCTGACGTTAACTCGACGTGACGGATGTATCAAAATAGTACATATGTAATGTTTATAAAACTGGGTCGACAGCACTGCAACCACTATTGACGTTTCACGAAGATTAGCGTCTATTTGAAAAGTAGTTCCGAGGCCTGGCGTACCTTGTGGTAAAATGCTTCATTCGCATCCAGAATGCTTGGGTTCGATTGCTGCTGGGACCTTGAAATTGATTATTTGCATTCGTCAGAGGGCCAGCGTTGCCTATGGGAGGTTTTTCTTAACACTGAGATTTATTCTACGCCTTCATTGGGTCGACGTCATCGATGTCGGGTATTTCTTGATACTCGCGAGTTTAAATTGTCCATGCGTGTTCTCGTCGTTCCTGGGAAGATAAAAAGTGTCAATCACCTGGGGCACATACCCACATACCAACGGCACATACCCGCCCGTGGGTATATGTCACTGTCTGGCGGGAAGTGTTTGACGACACGTGACGGGAGTGTGACATTATTCATGTCTTGACGAGCGCGTCGTATTCGTCAAACCATCTTACCCTCTAATGCTAATTTTGGTTCAAGCCAAGTAAATGAGGTGACCACGAGAGCACCCAAACGTAAGCGGCTAGATAGATAGATAGATAGATAGATAGATAGATAGATAGATAGATAGATAGATAGATAGATAGATAGATAGATAGATAGATAGATAGATAGATAGATAGATAGATACGCTCAAAGTCGCCGAAGTTCTCTAAGAAATGCTTCGCAATTAGTAACTCTACTGGCAACAATGCAGCAACGTAGAAAGTGGTCTCTAATGAATGAATAAATAAATAAATAAATAAATAAATAAATAAATAAATAAATAAATTGATAAATCGCCGATTGTCCACTTTGGCAGAACAATTGCATGCATGCGTATACCGCCAGCTTCTGTGACTGTTGGTGGAATTAAAACTGAATCCAGTCCTCTACTTTTCCTCTTTTACGCAACACGACTCTTCTCACCCTGGTGAACTTGTCACAGTTGACGATCTTGTAGGTGATGCCGTAGAGCGAGACGGTGTTCCCCACGTTCAGGTCGCTCCAGTGGAAGCAGCGGCCGTCCGACTTGCGGATGCGATGTCTCCGCAGCACGCAACCCTGCAAGAGCGGGGACGCCGGCTCTTCTGTAACAACGCCAGCGGCGAAGTTCTCGAATGATTGTTGAAGGCATAGGCGTGCGCTGCATACACCGCGTAATACAGGCAGGCGGGCACTTCGGGATCTACAAGGTGGATGCACCACCCTCCGTCCCCGTACCCCGCGCAACGATCGAAAGGGACACAAAATCAGCTCCGTATCGTTGGTCAGGTAAATGGATTTATTTATTTATTTATTTATTTATTTATTTATTTATTTATTTATTTATTTATTTATTTCAATACCCTCAGGTCCCGAGGGCATTACAGAGGGGAGTGGGTTACATTTTTAATACAACATAATGAAAAAGCGGAAAATTGGTGGTTACATGAATCAGTGAAAGAAACCAACAAGAAATAGTGCACATTATAAGAACAAAAACAGGTTATAAAAACTACAAAGCTTAACAGGTCTAGTACTAAAGAAAAGATCAAGCAAACAATATAACACTCAACCACAAGCATGTGCCTATAAAAAATGCATCGTTTCAACACAAAGTGCTACTGAAAAATGGAAATACTATATTCCTAAAAATTATGGCGACAGGTCAGTTATAGCAGCCTTGAACATAGAGTTATTAGTAATCTCGACTACAGATCGGGGAAGGTGATTCCAACTTGCTGACGTACGGGGGATATATGAATTGTAAAAATGGCTGGTGTGGCATGTGGGAATGCCAACCTTATGACGATGGTCGATGCGAGCGGATACATAAGAAGAAGGGGTTGTCAATTTATTCTTAAGGACTGAAGTGTCGTAATATATTTTGTGAAACAGGCAGAGGCGACACATTTCTCTACGTTTTTAGAGCAGAGGCAATGATAAAGTTGTTTTCATGGAAGTGACGCTGGAGGTGCGATGGTAGTTAGAAAGAATGAAACGAGCAGCCCGACTCTGGATGGATTCAAGCTGATGAATGAGTGTTTCTTGGCTGGGGTCTCACACAAATGCAGAATATTCCATTTTGGAACGGACTTATGATTTATACAGAAGTAGTTTTACTGGAAAGGAAGAAAGATGAAAATTACGGCGTATAAAGCCCAGCGTGCGATTAGCGTTATTGGTCACATGTGTTACATGCATCTTCCAGGAAAGATCAGAAGTGATGAGTACGCCTAGATATTTGTAACGTGACACAGGTTCTCGGTTGGTATTATTAAGATGATAAGGGGGCAATGTTGTATCGCGACGTGAAACGTGCATGTGCTTGCTTTGTTAGTGTTTAACTCCATGTTCCACGTGTTAGTCCAGTCACTAACACGGTTTATATCTGATTGAAGAAGATCAACGTTAGAGTCACTGTTAATAATACGGTGTATAACACAGTCATCAGCGAACAAGTTTATTTATGAACATGGATTATCAGGTAAGTCGTTTATGTAGATGAGGAAAAGCAAAGGTCCCAGCACAGAGCCTTGAGGCACGCCCGATTCAACTGCAGAAGTGATGGATGAGGTGTTATTCGCAGTGACAAATTGGGAACGATCAGTGAGAAAAGAGTGAAGCCATTGAAGAACGTTCGGATCAATGCTAAGTTTGCTGAGTTTTAAAAGAAGCAGTTGATGAGAAACCTTGGCAAACGCTTTTGAGAAGTCTACGAATATGCAGTCGACAATAGAACCCCTGTCAAGAATGGAATTTAGGTCATGTGTGAATGTCAAAAGTTGTGTTTCACATGAAAATGACTTGCAAAATTCATGCTGGTGATCTGTAAAAAAAGAGTTTGACTGTAGAAAAGATGCGAGATGAGAGAAAATAACATGTTTCATAACTTTGCATGAAATGCATGTGACTGAGATTGGTCAATAATTATATGGAGAATGCCTATCCCCAGACTTGTGCAAGGGAATCACCTTCCCTACCTTCCAGTCTTCCGGAATGCAACTGGTTTGAAGCGATTGCTGAATTATATTAGTGAGAATAATGGCACTTTACACTTTAGTACTAATTATTAACTTTGAATTGATGCAGTCTACACCGCATGATGATGAAACATTTAGATTTTTTATGATTTTTTTATACCGGCAGCATCAAAGACAATGGGGTCCATTGTTAAGAAATCCGAACTATTGATTTCTGGGGTCCCAAAACCACCATTTGATTATGAGAGACGCCGTAGTGGAGGGCTCCGGAAATTTTGACCACCTGGGGTTCTTTAACGTGCGCCCAAATCTGAGCACACGGGCTGTCACAAACGACTTCAATTTTCGGATCGTCCGTGGGCCACATCTTCCAAGGAAGGGCGCTTTTGTGTTGGGGGACGACATCCGGCGACTATAACGACCCAGCGTGGCGCCGGCTCGTCTTCCCTGCACCGGTACCGGAAGGGGCACCGGCGATCTAAACAAGAAAAATTACTCCCAGATGAGACGGGAGCACGTGTACGCCCCTGAGGTGGTTTGAACTGCATCGGAAAAGCCAGTTGACGTACAACCAGCAACAAGTGCGGTCGTCGGTGTCGCGAGTCTCGCGTAGGCGACGAGCACGGAGTGACCCGCGCAACGTATTGAAACGGCTGCAATTCCGGGCACCCTCGTCGTCTACCAAGCCGGCGAGACCTTCAGCGGCACCCGTCAACTCCCCTACGTGCACCAAGAGCTGGCCTGGTCCGTATGGAACTTTTGTTGTGACTTTTTTTAACCGTTAATTTATTTTAACCAGCCTTTATTTTTCTTTAAACATTTGTAGTTGTGTGCGCTGCGTCGCACTTAGAAACTCAAAAGCGCTACCATGATCATTCTGTAATTAATTTCTTGTGTCTCTCTCCTTTGATTTTTATCTTGTTGTTATTTTATTATTGTTCCGCATATTTGTCTTTTGTCTGTACCTCTTGTAGTGTTCTTTTAGAGCATAGTTTGTTTTATAGCCTTTCTTTCTCATCGCGTATCAGTTTTCTTCCTCTGTTATCTTTGTTAACTCCGGCATTTGCCCTTGTTTCAATTAAACGCTAGTTCATTATGCATAAAGTCTCCGTGTCTGCTTATGAGTGCGTCGTTCAGGCTCACACATCACCACACGTGCAACCCCGCACGGGTCGACCAACCCGCAAATAAATTCGAAATGTGCCACTTCGAGGCCTTTCAGGCGTCGCAGGCCGAAGCGTAAAGTGGAAGCCTGCGAGTCTGCCGCACATCGACGTCGGATCGGCGGGGCCTCACCCGAAGTGTGTGACACGGGCCTACAACATTTCCGCCTCCATCGGAAATGCAGCCGCCGCAGCCGGGAATCGAACCCGCGACCTGCGGGTCAGTAGCCGAGTACCTTAGCCACTAGACCACCGCGGCGGGGCAAGAAATCCGGACTAGCATATGTAGGAGTTGCGGAACACATTTTGTGAAAAAGCAAAAACAAATACAGAGTTTAGAACATTTTCGGATTCATCAAGTTTGTTCATGCGATTGTTTGCATCTTTAAGGGTGATTGATTAATTGTCTCTTTTGTTCACTACATTCCAAAATTGCTTAGGGTTGGTAATTAAAAAAGATGGTAATGTAGTATTGAAAAATGAATCCTTGGCATCTTTTAGGGCTTGTTTGTATTCCGTAGCTACGGCCTGATAATCACTCATGCGTTCTTGAATGCCAGTTACCTTTGCAGAGCTGAAAATGCGTTTTTTTTTTCTTATTGCGTAGTCGTTTAAGCGATTGACTTAACCATGGTGATTGCAGGTTAGATGTGATGACTATGCGTGGCACATATTTTTTTATGAGTGATAGAACCTTTTCTTTGAATAAAGTTCAGTTAGTATTAATAGAGTGATCATAAAAGTTGTGCAAGTAATCACTTAAAAGAGCTGAACGATCATGATTAATAGCATCAATATCTGCACGCTTATAGTCACGGATATATTTTTGTGGTTCCTACTGTGAGGTACTTTGCAGGTGAAAGAAAAATGAAGCAGCAAGTGGTCGTTTAGCCCCTGTAAGTAGGATATGGAATGGAAAAGATCAGGCGCAGTGGTGAGCACTAAATCTAAGATGTTAGATGTGGTAGACGTAATTCTTGTTGCCTGTGTCATTAGCTGGGACAAGTTGAAATCGTTGCACAAATTCAAAAACGCGTCTCTCGCTCCGGAGAAAGGATGACAAGTGGAATGGACGTTTGACCAAACTATATTCGGGAAATTGAAGTCGCCTAGTAAAAGTAGTAGATAGAAGCAACTTCATTATCGGCACAACGAGATCATTGAATATAGCTTTCGGATAGTTCGAACGGCCATGGCCGGCAGCTTCGCTCCTGCCTCTGCTTCGCTTCTGCTTCTACCGTCATTGTTTAGAGGGTCCGTATTATCACCCTGTTTCTTTTTGCCTGTGGAGGTGACCGAGAACCACTGGTCTTGCATTTGAAGATCTGTATATAAGTCACACTTGCTAAAGGAAAGTAGGGGCAAGCTTCTCAAGTACGGCCCTTCTGAGAAGCGGGAGGAGGAGGAAGATGGGTGTGGACGGCAGATCTAGCTTTCTGCGAGGCACATCATGGCTTCATTTAAATTTTTTTTTTTGCGTCAGTGCCGACGCCTGTTTCCATTCAGACTCGTCCAATATCAGGGACGAGTATGCCCGTGAATCACCAGCGCGTCAGCGTCCCAACGCAGCATCAGCTGTTCAGTTGGTGATGAGTTGCCGCGATGAAGTGAGAGATAACTTTGAAGCGACGACCAATCAGCGAATGGTGTTTTGAACAGAGCTAACCTGTAATGTCGTCGAAGTGAATGGTAGATGCGTTGTTTGGTGCGCCAGTTTCGGTCTCTCCAGCTAAATTGACCAGATCTCATCGCTTCGTGGTGATTACAAGTGATGGCCACCTTACCAAAATTTCTAAGTGGCTACGGACTATTCAAAGTGGCTACGGACGTCTTCGTAGAAAGGACTTCAAGTAATTCGCCTATTGAACTCGATTGACTATTTCCACTGGTTCAAAAGGTGATTGTTTTAATTTTTATAATTACTGCCGTAAATAATGTTTGTACACATCTGAAGATGCGTTCTGTGAAAGTATAGGGAACGCCACAGGTAGGACGCAGATCCGTACTTTCTGTATTTTTTAGATAATATTGTCACGGGCTAAGTAGATGCCTGAGGATGACGACGACGAAGTGCTGAACGGGAACGTGCTCGGACTGCAGCAGCGTCGTACGCATTAGCTCGCCGGTATATTCGCCAGTACACATTTGTTCACCAGTGTATACTTTATTCCCCCGTAACATCATTGGTGGAGGTGCGGGGTACCACTCGCTATACAGCCCAACGAGCTGGATCTTCTCAGCGGACGGCGCATTGCAGCTACCACGATGACTGACCAGGCTACTCAATGTCAACAAGATCCGTCAGCCCCGCAGCCGATTGTTGTGGTGCAACCTCGTGACCCAGGTCCATTCAACGGCACAAGTGGCATAGACGTCGATGACTGGCTGGTTCAATATGAGCGCGTCAGCAGCAGCAACCATTGGGGTCCGACGCTTATGTTGGCGAACATCATCTTCTACTTGCATGGCACGGCAAAACTCTGGTACGAGACACATCAAGAAGAGTTGACTAGCTGGGACGTCTGTAAGCAGAAATTGCGCTATCTATTTGGGAAACCCATCGGACGTCAAGTGGCCGCAAAGAAAGAGCTTGCGACTCGTGCCCAGACATCCACAGAGCCGTACATCGCGTACATCCAGGACGTGTTGGCTTTGTGCCGCAAGGTCGACAAGGACATGCTCGACGAGGACAAAGTCGGACACATCCTGAAAGGAATTGCGGATGACGCCTTCAATTTTCTCCTGTGCAAGGACTGCTCGACGGTGGAGTCGGTCATCGAAGCATGTCGTCGCTTCGAACAGGCAAAAAGTAGGCGCATAGTTCACCGATTTGACCGCCTTCGCAACACGGCGGCTACGTCCTCTTGCGAAGATTTGCCCACACTACACCAACCACCAGCGCCAGAAAACGTCACCAGAATAGTCCGTCGAGAACTCGAGGCTATGGCTCCCGCTATGTCTAGCGTCAGCGCGCCAGAACACAACCTCGGTGCTGTTTCGATGATTCAGGCCGTGGTTCGCCAAGAGATCGCGAATATGGGCATTTCGCCACCTCATCAAAATGCCCCTGCTACTTCCAGCTCGGCTCCAGTCGTTGCGGCTGCCACTCCGAACCGCACGTTCGCGCCACGACGAAACCCAGCTGAATGGCGCACTCATGATGATCGGCCCATATGTTTCACGTGCCATCGGATAGGACACATCGCTCGCCATTGCCGCAGCCGGTGGACCTCATCACCTCGATCGAGCTTCTATGATTGGCGGCCTCGCTCTGAACGTGCACCTTATGCCCCGTCCTACCGTGCTGAGACAGGTGCAGAGTATAATCCAGAACGTCGGACCAGCCGCTCGCCATCGCCCGTGCGTCGTCAGTCCCGCTCGCCCCAACCCCGCCGTTCTCGGTCTCCCTACGACCGTCGCTCGGAAAACTAGCCGGTGCAGCCCCCGGAGGTGACGCTGCATACACGACTTGGACTGCAAATCCTCTGATTACTCCCGACCAGCGGTGCAACCTCCTTACAATTCTCGTTGATGGTTTACCTATAACTGCTCTTATTGATACCGGTGCACAAATATCTGTGATGAGCTCAGACCTCCGCCGCCGCCTCCAAAAAGTTCTGACGCCTGCGATTGCACCTACCGTTCGTACTGCGGATCGGAGTACTCCTGCTGTGCTTGGAATGTGCACTGCGCGATTAACAATTTCTAAGCATCAAACTTCAGTTCTGTTCGCTGTACTGGAAAATTGCCCTCATGACCTAATCCTTGGACTCGACTTTCTGACTTCACACGCTGTGCTCATTGACTGTTCCAAAGGTATTCTTCAGCTCGAACTACCATCCTTTTCGGAGACCGTCTCTACCAGCCCACCTCGTCTACGCTCTGTCGATTTCCTTAGACTTCCGCCGCAAGCCGCAGTCCAAGTCCAACTCTCGCCATATCCTGCAGTACCCGATGGTGATTATGTTGCTGCCCCGATTTCTGACGTCGCCATGACACGCAATGTTGCACTCACCAACACGGTGGTTACCATTAAGGACAACCGAACTTCGTTTCCCGTCCTCAATTTCGGCCTCTCAGCGCAAGTTATTCCTCGCGGCATGTCACTTGCGCATCTTACACCACTGGTCGACCACACAGTTTCCGCTCTAACCACCAATTCGCCACCCGATTTTTCATCAACGTCGTTCTCGTCACGTTCCTGTTCCGACCTTTTCAAGCCAATGCTATCTGACAAGCTCACCTCTGAACAAGTCTCTGCTTTCTGCCGTGTGCTTGCTTCTTATCAGGACATCTTTGACTTCGGCGACCGTAATTTGGGCCAGACATCTGTGGTAACCCATCGCATCGACACCGGTGACGCTCGACCCATTCGCCGACGACCCTACCGTGTGTCAGCCCCGGAGCGTGCTATTATACAGCGAGAAGTCGATAATATGCTTGATAAGGGCATAATCGAACCCTCATCTAGTCCCTGGTCCTCACCCGTTGTACTTGTTAAAAAGAAGTACAATAGCTGGAGATTCTGTGTTGATTACCGCCATCTCAACCATATTACCAAGAAAGATGTCTATCCCCTACCACGCATAGATGATGCACTCGATTGCTTGCACGGTGCCAAATATTTCTCTTCAATAGACCTTCGCTCAGGCTACTGGCAGATCGTTGTGGACGACAAAGACAGAGAGAAGACGGCCTTCGTGACTCCTGATGGACTTTATCAGTTCAAGATGATGCCTTTTGGATTATGCAATGCCCCCGCGACATTCAATGTGAGCGCATGATGGACTCTCTCCTTCGAGGCATGAAGTGGACCATCTGTCTCTGCTATCTTGACGACGTTATTGTTTTTTCGACTACTTTCGACGACCATCTTACCCGTCTGTCCGCAGTGCTTGATGTTTTTCGACGTGCCAACTTGCAACTTAACTCGTCCAAATGCCGCTTTGGGCAACGCCAAATCTGCGTACTCGGCCATCTTGTTAACGCTGCGGGCGTTCAACCAGACCCTGCGAAAGTCCGAGCAGTTCGCGACTTCCCCACACCCCGCTCAGCCAAGGACGTCCGAAGTTTTCTGGGACTGTGCTCCTATTTCCGTCGTTTTGTCGAGAAGTTCGCTGAAGTAGCCCGTCCTCTGACCTGCCTCCTCAAAGCGGATGTCGCATTCACCTGGGGCCAACAGCAAGCAAATGCCTTCTCGTCGCTCGTTGACATTCTCACCCATCCACCAGTCCTAGCACACTTCGACCCATCTGCTGCCACGGAGCTTCGTACTGACGCCAGTGGCCACGGCATAGGCGCAGTGCTCGCGCAGCGGCAACAAGGAATGCACCGCGTCGTCGCGTATGCAAGCCGTCTGTTGTCGCGCTCGGAAAAAAATTATTCCATCACAGAACGCGAGTGCTTAGCTCTCGTCTGGGCCATTGCGAAATTCCGACCGTACCTGTATGGCCGACCATTCCCAGTTATTACTGATCACCATGCGCTTTGCTGGCTCTCCTCACTCAAGGACCCTACGGGACGCCTTGGTCGCTGGGCGCTGCGCTTACAAGAGTACACTTTTTCCGTATCCTATAAATCCGGACAACTTCACAAGGATGCCGACTGCTTGTCCCGTTACCCAGTCGATCCCCCTGACACGAGGGAAGATGAGCAAGAGGCCCTCGTTCTTTCAATTACTGACTTCACCGACATAGCTGATGAACAACGCCGCGACCCCTCTTTGCGTGCTATTATCAATGGTCTGCACTCTCCCCACCCTGACCACTCCTTACAACTGTTCGTTATTCACAACGACATCTTGCACCGCTACAACACCCGCCCTGATGGTGCTGAGCTTTTACTCGTTGTTCCTGTGCATCTTCGCTCGGACGTTTTGGCCCAGCTGCATGATGCCCCCTCCGCTGGACACCTAGGGGTGTCACGCACGTATGACCGTATTCGCCGCCGATTCTTTTGGCCTGGCATCTACCGTTCTGTTCGACAGTACGTTGCGGCATGCGACCTTTGCCAGCGCCGCAAGACACCTGCTCTGAGACCTGCTGGTACCCTCCAGCCCATTGAAGTACCAGATGAGCCATTTTTCCGAGTCGGCCTCGATCTTCTAGGACCCTTTCCCGTGTCGGCCACCGGTAATAAGTGGATTGCTATTGCTACCGACTACGCAACGCGGTATGCCGTTACACGCGCCCTCCCCACCAGCTGCGCTACTGATGTAGCCGATTTCCTTCTTCATGACATCATTCTGCGTCATGGCGCTCCCCGTCAGTTGATCACCGACCGCGGCAGCTGTTTTCTATCTAAAGTAGTCGACGAGCTCCTGCGATCCTGCTCTACCCACCACAAGTTCACTACAGCGTACCATCCGCAAACCAACGGCCTCACGGAACGCCTCAACCGTACATTGACGAATATGTTAGCGATGTACGTCCCCAAGGATCACAAAGATTGGGACATCCACTTACCTTTCGTTACCTTCGCATACAACAGTTCACGTCATGATACAGCTGGATTTTCCCCTTTTTACCTACTGTTCGGTTATGACCCGCCTTTGCCCATGGACACCATGCTCCAATCAGACGCCGCCTCATCGACTGCTTATGCTCGTGATGCCCTGGCCCGAGCTGACATCGCCCGCCAAGTCGCCCGGGATTGTTTATGTGCCTCGCAGCTTAACCAAAAGAGTGCTTACGATCGCCGGCATCGCGACGTACAGTACTCTCCGGGGTCACTCGTCTTGCTGTGGTTACCATCACGTCGTGTTGGTCTCAGCGAAAAACTGATGTCCCGTTACGTTGGCCCCTACCGCGTCATACGCAAGGTCACCAGCGTGACCTATGAGATAGCTCCACTCCATACCACGTCAGTACCAGCTTCAGTCCCGACCGATATAGTGCACGTCTCACGGCTTAAGCCATACTTCTCACGCCTCGAGAATTGATCGCACCGGGACGGTGCTTTTGCCGCCGGCGGGTAATGTCACGGGCTAAGTAGATGCCTGAGGATGACGACGACGAAGTGCTGAACGGGAACGTGCTCGGACTGCAGCAGCGTCGTACGCATTAGCTCGCCGGTATATTCGCCAGTACACATTTGTTCACCAGTGTATACTTTATTCCCCCGTAACAATATGAGACACATTTCTTGAAACACCCTGTGTATATAGACGTGTGCATTTGGTACGGACATATGCACCATTATTGGAACACCCTGACTTAGCTCCCCCTTAGTCACTGTGTGCAACCAATCTAATCGAAAAAAAATGTGTTCCTACCTGACTGAGACCACTGTTCTCCTGCTTGGGTTCTCGCACCGAGATGCTATCGTCTTCGAGGAAGTAGAAAATGTCGACGGGCCGTACTCGGTACTGCTCCAACGGCGAGTTATCAATTTCCTCTCGGAAGTAGCCTTGGAAGTGCAAAACCTGGGTGGAAGTGAAATTGACAGGGTAGGATCACTCTAACAGCTGAGCTACCTATGGTGCACGTTCTTCTTACTTTAAACAAGGAAAAAAAAGGAAGCCCACTAATTGCACTCACATCATGTCACAGCAGATTGAAGCCACAGATGATGAGGGCAATTTGAAAGCACGTGGGTGTTATTTGCAGTATGAAATTATGGTGCAGCAACTACAAGGTAAAGAAAAAATGAAATTTAAATAAGGGAAGTGTTTCAAATGAATGCACCACTGTTGGGGACCGAGCGCACAACGTATGCAGAACGCGTGCGCTGCTCTGATCGCTGTGCAAAGGTGGCAGCTATGGATTCTCCCTTCGCCGAAAGCTGTGGGATGTTCAAGTTATATTCAAATTAAGGATCACGTTCAAATGAACGTTTCCAAAAACGGTGGTTCAAATTACATCCGAGAAGGGATAAAACCGTAGTAATTAAGTAAAATAAATTGGCTGTCATCCTGGCCTGCGAACGTATTGAATGCCCAGTGAAGCTGTATAAAGCACCCCACATGCCGACTGGGGTTGGGATGGGGAGGGGGGGTATAGAGGTAATAATATTTGCTTTGTGGTTGCTGTCGTAGACTGCGACTGGTTCCGCGATCCTCTTGAGTGAGACGACTTATTTGCCGTGCATTGCGTCCATATATACTGTTCTTTTGGTGTCTTTGTTTCCGTGGTCTACCCAGGCAGTGTTAGAATGAACTGAATGAGTGGCAAGATGGCTCTTTCTTTTTTTATATGAAAGGGGGAACCCACCCTGCGGGAAGGAAGAGCCACTTGGCGCCATTCGAAGCCCTCGTGTGAAGTGCAGAGCAGCTGCGATTTAATCTTTACCGGCAACCCATTGTTCGCAGGCGCCGTATCAGTCATCATGCGGTTCATGCTTCTTCTGTGGTTGACCTTATTGAAACTAATGCTAAGCTTTATGCTCAGCATTAATACTGGGCTCTTTGTCTTGCATTGTTAAAGGACCCTTAAAGGAGCGAACGCATTCGTCGGCTCAACGCCTCCTGGTCGGCTCGTCTGTCCATTTCTTGCCCTTTCTGAGCGCCGGAGGTGAATGCAGAGATTACACGCATCAGCTAGCAGAGAAGCGAGTGAGTGCGTTGTTTTTGATTAAAGGACCATTTAACGTGGCGTATCGTGTTTAGGCCATGAAATTATCCGACCAACGAGAGGTACGAAGCATCACTGTAATATACAGTAGGACAAGTTGCATATCATTTGTCCTACTGTGTGCTGATCACGTGACTTATAGGGCGTGGGCTGTTAAAAATTGACCCCTAAAATAGAGCGATTGGAAAATGAAAGTGGCGAGATGGCAACATACCATACTCCACATTCGGCTAAAATGGCTAGCGGATTTCACGGTACTGCACGCAATTGCGGCTGCCGATTATGGTAGTCCCGATCGAAGGGTTGTCAACCATTACCTCCAGCGAGCAAATGCAATAGCGGTGCCGGAAAGAAAATAAATGAAGAAAGAAAGAAATGTTGGGGGCACGCAATCATAAAAAACCTGACGGAGGCGCTTAGGTACGATCACCCTTCTGCATGACCGGTGCCGTGCAGACGCTCACTGAAGCGTGAACGCTATACCACGAAGCATGTAACTCGCACAAGAGTGCTCCCTGCTTCGTTTCTATTTAACAGCAATATCAGCGAGTGCATGGTCTGGCCCCGCACGGCCAAGTCGCAGAAACCATTTTCATGCATTGCTAATGGCGCGATGACTGTACATTTACGACGTGGCTGGTTGAGCCAGTGATAATATGGACAACGACGAAGGAAAAAAAAATGTTGAGGAACGCATTCAAGGAAGAGAAAATACAAGCAGAAACTGCTTTCTGGGAAAGTTCATGTAAGCATTACTGAAAATTACGTTATTTCACCAGCATACGGCTGCATTAAGAGCATTATAGGCCGCGGCAGCGCAGAGAGAATTTTTTTTTCTGGGTAGAAGGGGGGGGGGGGGGCACCTCTTTGAAATGGTCATTTTTCGCTCTGTATACCGTGGCGAAAAACATTCGGGGGGCTGGGGCTCGGTGTGCCACCACCTGGCTACGCCCCTGCATACGGCTGCCATTTTTTTATGAACAGTATACGACCATTATACGGCATTCGCCATCATGTATAGCCGACACTGTGGCCAACAGTAGTCGAAATTCGTCATATATTACTTTGTCATAACTGGTTGACATTTATGTAATCTATAGATAATCGACATTGACCATCATTGGACGCGTTGGCATTTATATATAATTTTCGCGATGATTTCATGTCCATTTTTGTGCCGTTGAGACTGTTCAGTATACTCGCAGACCGTTATAAAACAGTAACCGCATTTACGAATAGCGCTTGTTTGTTTTGAATACTGACTAAAAAATGTTTGGAGATGTCGTTTTTATTGTTAGTTCATATCTTAGACTGTTTCGTATTCATAAAGCGGAATGTAAGGTGGCATATTCAGCTAGATCGTTTTTATCGTCATGCGTGATGACAGCGCCAGCATGAAAATGCGGTTAGCATCAAGTTTTGTGCAGACGACCGTAAAGCGCGCGCCTAGTGGTATGTTTTACCTTCATCGTCACAAACTCTACTGAGTATAGAACAAATATACTGTATAAATTTCAGCTGCCTGACATGGCCTGACTACGAACGACTCGCCGTATGAAGCAATCAGATGAAAAACAAAACAAAGAAAAATAAAGTGATTAATAAATTGTGCTTCAGAACTCACTACTTCGTAACCTAAAGAGACTTATCAGTATTTTTTTGTTCTTTATCTACTACCACGTCGGAAGAAAAATCTCCTAAACACTTTTCTTTAACGTGACACACGTTCTGTGTCACGGTACTTGGTAAAACACTTTTTCAACCATTTTATTGTTTTTTTTTGCTTTTTTCTAGCGCATTATCGCGCGCAAAAAGGGTGAGACAAGGGCATTTGCCGTAATTACGTTCCATGCGTGTGTGCGTGTGGCTGCGTGCGGGCTTGTGCGTGTGGTATAGAGCGCGGGGTTTTTCACAATACGCGGAATGCATTGCAGAGCCACTGAATCGAGGTCACTGATTTCGTCACTTTTGATGGCCACCCTTCATTCATAGAAACCGTGTAACGATTTCCAGGAAGGCAGTCGCAAAGAAAGGGGTGATGCCTATCGTATAACCGTGGGTTTTCTTTAACGACATCGAGCGCGGTTTCGATACTCATCAAACAAGCGAATCTAAGTAGCATTTTAATTTGTCCTGGTGACCCACATTCCAGAAGGTTGGCTTTTCTGTGCTTTGATCAGCTGTCGGCCTCTCGGATAGCTGGGATGTGATTGGCGAACAAAAAAGTCCCTTTCTAACTATCATCTACTAATGATATATACTAAATCAGAGTCGTGGAAGTGGTGATTCACATGTTTTTACTCGACAGCATTAGCGTGCACGTTCAAAAAAAACCTATGTTTGTCATAATTTAGAAAGAAATCACCACATTTTTTAGGATATTTTATAAAACATTATAAATCGGTAATACGGCTCGTTAAATCGGTAATACGTTCTGGCAGGCTAGTTGGTTGATTTGCCCTTAAAACTTATTAAACTGCGCTTGCAGTGCTCTGATAGTTTTCTTCCTTGTGTCTTCATCTTCTCATGCAGTTTGAAAAGTTTTTAAGTTAAATCGGGCGTCGAGCCAAGTCACTCGTTATTTCAAGTGCATAAAAACATTGAACACAATGAGAACCTACGGCAGAATGGAAACTGCTTCGTTAGATCGGGATCTTGGTAACATCGGGTTTTATTAGATCGAGTTTTGAATGCGTACACAAAAGAGGGTTAATTGGTTTGCAGCGTTGTTTACAGTACCTTCTTGTCGTTTACGGCGAAGTTTGGCAGGAAGTTCTTGAAGGCGGCTGGCCTCCTCCTTCGGTGCCTGTGGGGATCGTCGTCGGTGCTCTGGGACTCTTCCGAAGTGCGGCCGCTCCCGAGCGTCGCGGCGTCGCGGATCTCGGAGGGTGGTCTCGACTGCCGAGTCTCCAAGTGGCGCAGCTGCAGCGATCGCTGAAGCGATGAGACCGAGGTCGGCAGCGACCGGGCCATGGGCATGCCGCTCCGGTAGTCGAACGTGTGGCTCAGGGGGTAGCGGTCCTTCTGCGAATAGTCGAGGAACGAGTAATGCTGAGGCATATCGGGTTATTTAAAATGACAATAGGCAGAAAAATTATTGCTCTCATATTAGTAAATTACTCTAGCACATTACAAAATCACCAGGCATGGCGCTTGACAAACCCGTAGACAGGAATGTTTCTCAGGAGGAGGAGGGGGGGCGAACCGAGCCGGGGCACTTGTTCACAGCCTTGGAAAAGACCTGCTTTTGTTATTTTTCCTTCCTCGGTAAAACAACCCCTTCTCGTTGATTTTTTTGAGGGGGAAACCCGAGTCCCGAGCCTCCCCACCTCCCCCCCCCCCGTTTACAGTTTTGGCGCCTGAATACGCTTCGTAGGTGAGGGAACCCGGAAACATGGGCAACGCCACCTTTAAAACTCCCGCACCAAATGCCGTGACGACATAGATTTTGACGGCATCTACTCAGTCCTATACGTAGTTTATGACACATCAAAATAAAGTAGGTTGTTCTTGGATAGGGCCAAAGATTTATTATATAACAAGTTTCACAAAGTTTTATTGAACCTATGTCCTCGAAACACGAGAACAGAAAGTGCACTCTGAAATCCGTGACGTCACGTGCGGTGATTCCGGCGCGTATGCGGGGTTTGACGTCCCAAAACCACCCTATGATTATGAGAGACGCTGTAGTGGAGGACTCCTGAAATTTCTACCACACATCGTGTTTTTTAACGTGCACCCAAATCTGAGCACACGGGCCTAGAGCATTTTCTCCTTCATCGAAAATGCCGCCGCCGCCGCAGCCGGGATTCGAACCTGCGACGTGCGTGTAAGCAGCCGAGTACCTTAGCCGCTAGACCACCGTGGCGGGGCACCCTCAATTATCTCCTCCGTCAGTAGACCTATTACGGTGAAATTAACGAGACTAGAGCTCTCACAGTCAATACAAGTTCTTCATATAAACTGATTAATTGTATAGGATTAGTGCAATTTAAATATATCACTTATAAGAGACGTTGGTGTCCATGTACTGTGTCGCAGCTACTCCTTTTCACAATAAAGTTTAAGTAGCCTGAGCCACGAAAAAGGAAATATAGCACAAAAGTCATCTCTGAGAGTTTAACTAAAAATTTGTGGTGATAACCGAGAACGAAAGAAAACGCAACAGGGTGGAAGTCTTTTGTTAAACTATAGACTGCCTCGCCCAACTTTACACTCTCCTATAACATGCTTCTTACACAGTGGGCCTTTTTCTACGTCCTCTGTCTATCAACCAAGCAGCAACTTTTGTTAACTCCACAGATATTTCGCTAAACTGGCTCGCCAAACGTTACGCTCCCCTAAAACACCTCTATGCGTCGTCTCATATGCGTTAAACAGTCGTTCCTCATATGTCATCACAAAATGGAAAAGAACATGTAATCGCGACATTAAATAACATTCCAGGACCAATTGTACACACTGTGGAAAAACAACGACACGTTTGCACGAAGCCCAGCCACCTAACAACACAGTACGTCGTGTTGGGCCAGTTGGTGCATCGCTATTCCAAAGACGTGGTGAAAGGTCAGAACCGAGAAAAAACAACATGACAGTAGAAAGAACGCAAACTCACAACTCATGAGTTGTGAGGTGCCGTTCTTTCTGTCTGTTTTTGCTTCTTCTTGAATCTAATCTTGTGCCACGTCTTTTCAAGTAACCTAACACGATGGTCCACATCAAGTCAACACGAACGCGTCGGCACGAAATGCATCAGTCAGGTCAAATTAAATACATTCAGTCAGCTTTCATTTGGAATGTTGTTCGCATTATTTTTTTTCTCCAGGGATATCGCTTGCTCCACGGAATCCTGCTGCTCGCAAGGCGCATTGAACGATAACGAGCGCCCTCTGCTTGAACTAGGTCGGTTCGACGCCGGCGCCTTGTTTCAGCTGAGCAGTCAAATGGGTCACTAAGGGATCGAAGGGAACGAGAAAGGAAAGGAAAACAGAAACACAACGGAGCGCATCATGCTGTCAAGAATACAGAGTTGCCATGGTTAGTTTCTCATCGTAACTATCGAGGGGAGGGCCAACATTTGGCCCCGCCAAATAAATATACTGTTATTTTCTGGTCCGACGTACTATTACGTTGGATGAAAATGTATATTTGACCTACAGCCGCCACATTTTTCTACGAAGTGCACACAAAAACAGTGCGCGTAAAAGTCCGGTTAAACAAAAAATGTGTATTTGTATACTCAATTCATTGCCGCCTCTGTGACGATCCAGAAACAATAGAGCATTGCTTTGTTAGTTGTAAAGACGCCATCCTCTTTCGGGACGTCCTTCACAACTTAAAAAAAAACAACTGGATTCAAATTGTCATAGCCTCTGATATCTTGTACCACCCAAATGCAATGATATGCCAGTCGACATGCTGTTGTTAATGGGCGTGATGTATAGTTTATGGAAGACTCTTATGTGGGACAGGCATGGGGAACCAATGGTGTCTTCACGATGCCACTTCGTACAAATGGCTGTGCATCTAAAAGACTTTTATGAACAGCTGCAGTTTCAGCCGGACTGCTATACAGAGTTCATGAAGTGTGCTGCTCAATTGACCTTGTAGGGACAGTGTTGTATAGGATTTGTTGTAATGTACATACGTAAACTGCATATGCATTGAATATGATGTAAGAAAGAAAACAAGACGCGCGACCGTGTGGCAAGACATCAACCGGCCACGCAACCGACCTTGGCTTCAATACCCACTCTGACCCGGTATTTTTTTCATCATTTATTTTATTTGCATCGTTATGTGTTCATTTGTCACGCATAAGACGATAAATTTCGCTCACAAGCAATGACGCCCACCGACACCGACGCTGGAATTTCTTCGAAACGAGCTCTTTAACGCTATCGCCTTAAAAGTCTTCTGTGTGATGAGACTGCTCTGAAATAGTGTGAAGCTCAATAAATACTGATAGGATATTTCACAATGACATCAAAGTCCAATTTAATGGTTCGAAACAAGCCCCGCAGCGGTGGTCTAATGGCTAAGGTGCTCGGCTGCTGACCCGAAGGTCGCGGGATCGAATCCAGGCTGTGGCAGCTGCATTTCTGATGGAGGCGGAAATGTTGTAGGCCCATGTGCTCAGATTTATGTCCACGTTAAAGAATCCCAGGTGGTCGAAAGTTCCGGAGCCCTCCACTACAGAGTCTCTTTTAATCATATGGTGGTTTTGGGACGTTAAACCCCACATATCAATCAATCAATGGTTCGAAACAAACACTACACCATCCTCGATTCAAGCGCCAGCCGATGTGTCCAACAGACAATGCTATTAGAGAGAAATCGAAGAAGAAAACGAAAAATAGGGAGGGCCAACTGGCCGACGGAGGTGCAACATCACTATTTTATCCCTGACAACACGAGGTATGACATGACACGACACTTTTGAATGTGATTATCTGGAAGAAATGGGAAATTCTGAAAGGGAGGGTGGAGATAAATATAATGTAGAGTCCTCAAAGCGTGGTGCAGTCCTTTGTTTTCACAAAGGACCGCACCACGATTTAAGGAATTTCTTTGTGGACTTCCACACCTTTAAAGAACCAGAGGCCCAAATTGGGGACAGGCAAATTTTGCTCGCCAGCTTTTTTTTTTGATTGGCAATCCAAAACAAAATTTTCCTGTGTTCTTGTGCGCTTAAGAGCCAAATAAAGAAGTTGTGGATAAATTGACCGGAAATTTTATTATTGAGTCTGAAGAGGTTATCTACGCCGGCATAGTTCTCTGCTTTTCTTTAATTAGCTTTTTCTTTCTTTCTCTCTCTCTCTAGTTTACCATGTGCCCGTACATATGCACAAACTGAAGTCATCCAGACAACAAAATCACAGTACTGATGGGTAAAAATGAAAAATTTACTGGTCTGTACCCCCTTCAGTAGCAGTGCGTACAATTGTACAGAAGGCACGCCACGCACCACGCGTTTCTTCAAATAGCTTCAAACTTAGTGTGCACATTCCCGCAAGCTTCCTGAGTGGAAAACTAGCAGCCATTTCACTTTATCAAGTTGCGTATTGGTGCAGAGAATGACTTCGTGGGAGACACTCGCATGTCGGATGATCGCTCGTTGTGCTGGGTGACACTATACCAACGCCAAGAGTATCCCTTTTCTTCGCTTGAAACGAATGCCGCTGAAGAACAAAGCACGCACACATCTTGGGTCTAATGTTTGATTAATTTTATGCTGAAAGTGAAGCTCGCTAATCGCAGAATAATTTGATACTTAATTACGTGTTAATAAAGGTGACCTACTCAAACTCACAGAAGACAATATACATGGTTGAATGGGCGGGTTTGTGATAATGACTGTTTTGAAATGCGAGCGCACTGCTTAGACGCGGACTTTCTGTCCCCGTCGAAGTAGTGCGCTCTCATTTCAAAACAATCACACAAAATGCATTCATTTAGTTTATTTTTTGGAATGTAATACTGAATGCCTTGGAATCATGCCACAAGAGTTTGACGCATTTGCGGAAAGTGATTCGCACTTCAGGTCGTGGTATCGAATCCCACTTGCAGCGGCCACATATTCGATGGAGGCAAAAGTGCTTAAGACTTGTGTGCTTAGATTTATGTACACAATAAAAAGAACCCGGGGTGGAATTTTCCGAAGCCCTCCACTATATTCTCATATTTATATGGCGGTTTCAGGACGTTCAACTCAAACATTTGTTATTATTATTCCTGATTCGCTCCTGAAAGGGACATAAAACGGCAGGGCTACGGTCCAATATGGCGGCGCCGAAACCCACCCGCAAAATAGTCTAGGGGCACCGCGAAGCGCGAGTGAGATAAGGCGTCCCGCACGGAGGTTCAGCACTCGTGAGCCACCACGGCGGACTCCCGAATTGGAGCAAATCGATTCGGCCACAGTGCCCTATCGCGAGACATATACTACGAGCCGTGATACGTGTGGGGACCTTGGCGTCGTAGTCGTCTCGCTATTTTAAGTATCGCTGTAGATACAGCGGTGCTGCTTCTTCAATGATCGAAACTCGCTTGGCCCGCGAGCTTCACGCCTCAACTCCAGTCCGGGCGATGACACGGTAAAAATTTTTTTTTGTGGCGCTTTCCACTTTTCAAATGTCGCGTTGGCCTCCATTCTTTAGCTTAATAAGTGTCTCGCCTGTGTTATTTTAGGATTTAATATTTTAATAAACACACACACAAACACACAAACAAGCAAACAAACAAAACCTCAAACCAGTTCATTTGCTGGCGCAAAGTCACAGGGTACAAAACTCTAGTTGCATTTTATTAGCGTTCCGTACCCATAAATCGAAACTTAACGAACGTTGTTGGGACGTTGTTCAACTTGTCCCAATATTTTAAGATTGCAAATAGTATTAGCGGTAATTGTCACATCTGAGCACTATCTCAGAGTTTATCGAGAATATGTTTATAAACTGAGATCGAGGACACTGGTTCGAATACCTGCCCCGGCGGTCGCATTTTGGTGGGGGCGACATGCAAGAACACCTGCTTATTTAGATTTAGGCTCACGGTAATGAACACCGGTTAGTAAAAAAGAGAACAAAAAACACACGCATATGAAGATCGTCGTCACGGTGTGCCTCGCAATCACCGTCTGGCTTTCGGCATCAAATACCCCATAAATGTGATTATTAATTCGTTACAAGGTTCAGAGAACAGCATATGTATTTTTATCGAGGACGTGACCCCGGCCATCGATGAAGGCCGGCAGGCCTTCATCGAGTGAAATCCGGTGTCTCGTCCCGGCCTTATTTTTAAACGCTATCGTCCTTGGTGTATAAATTTACAGTTTCGCAATCGCGGCATCGCCACTGTCTTTGTTTGAACGAGTTGCTACATCTTCGGTTATTCTATTTATTTCGTCTTGGTTGCTTAAATGCGACACGGCACTCGAATCACGGCCATTTCCGTCTCAACTCAGGGTCACTTTCAATCGACCGCCTTTCGAAGAGCCGACACCCAAATGAGATGCACCAACTAGGTGATAATTGTGTTATAACCGATTCCACTGCGTCTTACTTGGTTGGAATGACCAAAGCATATGTGTAAGCGCTAGCAGCTGATGCATTAACCTAACGACGACAGGGGAACGTATATACGAAACATTGTTGTCTGCAAGACCATATTTTAAACGCAAGGTAATTGGCGTTGTCATCGCTAGTCAGCCGAACGAGTCAGTGAAGTGACTGCTGCGCTTGCTGAATGCCACCTGGCTGCTGCGTGAAAGCGTTTGTCTAAGTGAACGTCAGCAGCCGGTGTGGGCGTACTCACCGTCATTTTCCTTTCTCAACTTTCTCTACTCAACTCTCTCCCTTTGTCCCGTTTCGTGAAAGTTTAGTCTGTCCAACTCGACGGTTAGCGTGCATCGACACGATGGACATCTCGGTGGAAGTGTTTTTCGCGGACTGCGGTTTCGCCTCCTGTCCAGCTGTGAAACACATCGAGACGGCGGACGAAGTGAGTAAAAGAATGCCGTGGAGAAAAAAAAAAGCATGGCAACATTGTTGGAAGCCAGAGCAGCTCGCTTACAATCTTTAAGCCCTTCGTCGTGCATTAGGCCGCCTGTTAGTCTCAAACTTGTACTCACTTTAAGTTGGTGTCCCAAAGTTTCGACGGCAAAGTATTCATGACGATTTGGAGCCATGTCTCTGTTGCTAGAACATGACCTCAGATATTTGCAGTAGCTTGAGTGCTAGCAAGTCCAAGAGGCCTTGCGAGAAAAGCGGAACAAAAAAAAATAACAGTATAGCCACGTCGTGAATGATGATGAGTGAGCCGAAGCGTCCATCCGCCGTGAGTCTGTCTTGTCCGTTTGTATGGAACAGTGCCATCTGTTGTATGATAAGGGAGACGCTACTGGGTATGCCGGAGGGACGAGAAATTGCCCTAGACCACTGGAAGCCTCGCCTCTGAAAGTTGTGCTTGTTACGAGACCTATAACGGCCCTATAGTGGCTAAATATGCTGTGTTAGTCCGAGCGAATCCGAATGCGAAAACGAACTTGGCATTTTCCGTCAGTGATGTCTGCGGACGTGGCAAGGGTGGCACAAATTCATGACTCGGGGTCATGTGATGCGGCATACGCCGCGGAAAAGACGGATTTAGTCCGTTGTGGGCATAGTTTCCAAAGGCTAGCTAGAGGGCACTCTGGCGCTGCGATCGTCCAGCGACCATGGGAATGATAGGTAGCACACGGATTTGCCTAGTATTCATGCTTGCTGACCTTGAACGAACTTGTGGCTTTGTTTGTTGTTGTGTTTCGGTTTTGTTTCGAAGAGAAGAACGAACCGTTTTGAGCTTCGTGAGCCGACTTGAAGTGGTTAGCCTAAAAGGTTAAAGTTGTGGAGTGATTGCTGATTGTCGTTTCATGACAAAGCAACTTGAAGCCACGCAAAGCCAACGGGTGTCAGAAGTACGAAATTTAGACTAATCCGTGCACTACGCCTAATTTACAAGCTCGCCGAAGCGCCGTGCATTGCAGCTCCAATAGACACTATAGCGCCAGAGTTGCCTATATAGTGTATCTATAGGAAACAGTATACGCTTACCTGGTTGACCTCCCGGCTTTTGATTTTCTCCTCTCTCCGTCATTTCGGTGCTGTGATGTGAGGAAATCGGCAAAAAAACTCCCAAGAACCCTTACTCTCTTCTTTTACATGCGATAGTCACATATGTGGCACTTTCTTCGTAGCAATCAAGCTGACTCTCTTTAGAGAGTCGTGAGACACAACTTTCTAGAAGAGAGTCAGTGCACGGCTCTCCTAAAATGAGTCAGGTACACTGCGACTACACATGTGACTCTCAAATGCATTAAACGGGAGTCAAATGATGCGTTTGTATTTTTCAGGAGTGTATTAGGACCAACTATATCAAGATTACAGAGTCGTTACAAGAAACAAAGATAAGAACAAATTAGCTATATGTTTTCTGAATGGAAACTGTCCGCAGTATGCAGAGCGCTATGTGGCCGTTGGCATGTCGTGAACTTTGTTGCCGCAGCATGAATAAAGACAGTATTTTAAGACGAAAGCCTTACACGTTTCATCAAACGCGAAAAAGGACCATTGGCATTGGCGGCATCATTATGAGTGACCCTAAAAATCACTCTTATGTAAGTGAAGACGTCATGATGACGCCCCACGACGACTCATTTTTGACATCCACACGATGACGCATGAGATCACCGCTTGGTCAAATGTGCGTAAATCCCGGAGCCACTGCAAAACACGTGAAGAGCAGGAAGCTTCCGACACCTTTGATCTCGGAGGCATAAGAGGATACCCCACAGCTTGTACGTGGCTTGAGGGGCAATCTGTTTCGGTCAAAGCTGGCCTGACAGCACTGCTTCACTTCTTGTTGCTGACATTGGTCTTGTCACTGTTAAATGGGTAATACGTTTACGCTGCTATCATCGTGACACATACATGCGTTGCCCTTGTGCCAAACACGTTCGCGGTGGAGAGCGAGTGATGGATGACGTTTAGTGCCACATGTGTGATACGCATGTAACTATTCTCTACGCGTTTTCGCAGAAGACAGTAGTTGAACAATACGTGAAAAATATTTCTGGCTAGCTAAGGATTTGGTGAGTTATTCTTACGTATGTGCTTGCGTTTAGCACGCAAGCTATAAAATTGCGCATTCTTCTCTCCCTCGTTGGCGGCTTAATGGTACAACAATCGCCCCTACGACGCCTCTTTCTCTCTATATTTAGCCTTCCATTCGGTGCTATCGAGCGGATTCTTCGTGGGCTCTTATCTCTACGGCTGATTACAAAATTGCTCAGAAAGATGCGTTAAACCTGATGATTTGCACTGCTTTGTTTAAAGAGGTTCGTCAAATGGGAGTGTGTTCATCTACCATTCAGCTATCGCACTGGTATAGAAGGCGCATCTATGTACTATAACTGAGACTGTGTAAGGTAGCCACTTGTGCTGTTGCCAATTTGATCGGCATCACCGGACTTGTGCCTTGAGGAGACTTCATGATCGGCCTTCTGCTGAACGAAAGATCTTCGTATACATATAGCTTGGCATCAGAGCACATCGGCTCATAAAGCCACACAAACCGCCCGGCAGTTATGGAATGCAACGGAATTGAGTGACCAGCTGTAATACGCGCTGCACTGTATTGCGAATTGTGTACTGGTGGTTTCTTTAGCCCTTTCTCGGTCTCAATTACCTCCTTATTACCCTCCCAATGTGTATGGTAACAAACTGGACATATATTAACCTCTCTGCCTTTTCTTTGTTCCTTCTGTCTCTCACCCTCCATAATCCACATAATGGACCAAGAAGACGTCCTCGTCATCGATCGATCCATCGGTCCGTGTAGAAGAGACTACTTGACTATTCTGACAGAAGGAGGTGTCCAATTTTTTTTTTTGCGAAGTTCAGAGAAGAACACACCTTTCACCGTGGACGTGACTTCGGACCGTCCCGGGTCATCAAGCTAAATCTGGTGTCTGCCTTATTTTTAAACGCTATCATCCAGAGGGTACAATAGCACAATCATGACATCAGCGCCGTCTTTCTTTGCTCGAGTGGCTGTATGTTGGCAGCGACCTTGAAGAAAACTGTGCTTCAGCAAAGAACCTGATGAACCCCCCCCCCCCAAAAAAAAAATAAATACCGGCGTTGCGTTGGAACAGAACTAGAGTACTCAGTGGGGCAGTCAGATATTTCCCCAACCACTCGCCACGGTGGTCTAATGTTTACGGTGCTCGGCCAGCTGAACCGCAGGACGCTGAATGGAATGCCAGTCGTGACGACTGCATTTTCGACGGAGGCAAAAGTGTGTGAAGCCCGTGTACTACATAGATTAAGGGACACGTTAATGAACCCCAGGTGGTCGAAATTTCCGGAGTCTCTCTTGTAACTGGTTTTGGGACGTTGAATACCAACAATTATTATTATTATTCTAACCCATAGCCATGCCAGTGTCATTACTACTTCGGAAACAAGCCCTAATGTCTCCTTGTGTACAACCCATTCATCTCCGAAGTTGTTTGATGACAGTCTTCACCGGCTACTGATGTTCAAGAAAAAAAAAGTTCACGTAATTGGCCCAGCACGTGTACGCTATGGAGCAGAATTTCTATGGCTTGCCGGGTGCAGCCATCATTGGTGAGGGGCGGCGAACAAGAAGGATCGTGGGACCCCGATAATGTCCGGCATGTTCTTATTATGAGCTGGCTGCGAGTTTTCGCTCGCCATTAGTTCGGGTGTAATACTTCCGGCGGCCTCGCCAACTGATGATATATGAGTCAAGATTGTGCATGCTCGGTACAAACGCGACTGTGAATAGAAATAATCTGGTTTACACACTACCACGCACCCCGCCGCGGTGGTCTAGTGGCTAAGGTACTCGGCTGCTGACCCGCAAGTCATGGGATCAAATCCCGGTTGCAGCGGCTGCATTTCCGATGGAGGCGGAAATGTTGTATGTCCGTGTGCTCAGATTTGGGTGCACGTTAAAGAGCCACAGGTGGTCGAAATTTCCGGAGCCCTCCACTACGGCATCTCTCATAATCATAGCGTGGTTTTGGGACGTTAAGCCCCACTAATCAATCAACACACTACCACGCGTGGGTCGAAAAATAGTGGACTTAGTGGCCGATAGACCATACAAAGCAACCACAGAGAAAAAAAAAGCGCTGCTTCCACAGCTCACTGAATGCACAAATTGCTAAAGCTGTGTTGGCCTGGAAACGGCGTGAGTACGAGAGATAACTGTGGAAACATTCACGTGATACTGCCGCTGAGTATAAAACGTGGCCACACGTTTAGTTGCTACCATTTATGACTCGTTCTTGATTGCTTCCCTATTCGCGATGCTCTCTCATTTGGCCGCCGCTGCTTGTCGAAGCAGATGCAGCAATGATCTGCCTCGTGCGAACATCTCGGCTCACGATGCATAGGGCGGGCCGTGACGCCATCCCCACCACAAACCCGGCCGGAATGTAGACAGGGATATCGACGAACGTGATCACAGGTTGTTTTTGAGGCTTCACATGGTCGGGACAACTTCCGGGCTCTCCGTAGTGTCCGCTTCAAGCGGCCAGCTACGAGACACTTCCAGTACATGGAAATCAGGTGCCGGTCAGCCCACTTAACGACGGAAGTCATCCTGCCTCGACAGCGTCCCTACCAACGGCTGGCGGCCATCGAACAGTCGGTGGCCATGGTGGACTATGCTATACGCCAGCACGTATTTCCGACCACCGAACGTCATCTCGATGTCTTGGACGTCGACTGCGACGCCCGCGAAGAGGTCGACATTGCCTACCACATCGCATACAGACAGTTCGACCGGGTGTTCATGCAATCTGCCAAACCTGGCAATAGCGCATTGTAACGTTTTTTCGTGCTTGAAGGAGGGCGCAGAGGGCCTCACGATGCCGTTAGCGAGAGCTGTGATCACTGACTTGTGGTGTGGACTCAACAGCGTCAAGGAGTGGAAGGAGTTTCAACCCATGCTCATGACGTCAAGGTCGCAGGTTAGTAAGATATGGGTTAAACAACATGGCAACAAGTAAATCTATTCAGACTTCTCAGAACTGAAGGTTCTAGGTTAAAAAAAAATTCATCCTGGTCCGGGGCTTCATCCTGGTCACTGTTCTGCAGAGCTTATCTATAAACATACGCTGTGGTGGTTGTTCAATCGTGTTGGTTCCGTTAAGCCGTGTTTCAGAATTTTGAAGGACGACGGGCACTTACTTGAATGGTGACACACACACACACACACACAAACACACACACACACACACACACACACACACGACAGACAGACAGACAGACACACACACACACACACACGACAGACAGACAGACAGACAGACAGACTACACTTTAACGCTCACTTATTTCCTTCGTTTACGTTCATGAGATATATATAGTAGAGGGAAATAGTTTGGCTGTCCATTCACTGCCCCTCTACACTCATTTGATTTCGCCATGATATTGTGATGATTAGAAAAAGGGGGGGGGGAGGGCAATACATAGTAGTTTCCGTTTATTAAATAATTCAAAGCCCTCGGCTGGTACGTTTTTTTTTTTTTGACCTGGTGGATTTTAAAATTTCTTTCTTTACATTCGCGGTGAGAGCAAAAATTACTACGCTTTCGCAAGATAGGCTGTTGACAAATCACCCCGATGATACTGCAGCGAATCAGTGGTCGCCCTTTAACAGGGTTCTCGAAAAATCACGTCATCTAGTGGACCATGGCCACAAAATTTAGGCCGGGGTCAAAATAAGAGGTGGGTGAAAGGGTTTAGGACGTCAAAAGGCCTGATAACGTTTCTATTTGAATAAAAGCTTTTACCATGTCTCACATACGTTTTTTTTACGAAGGTGCTTTGTTGTCAGCATTCGAGACTCTCATCGATACCGATGTCAAGAATGACTAAAATCTTGGCGCCAATTTTAAGATAGAGCTTTTGTGCCACGTTTATGCTTCCGCACATGTTAACCGTATGTAGTGCCTCACGAAAAAAAAGAAAGAAAAGCTAGACGTAGCTCACGTCTGCGTAACGCTCCAGGTACGTATACGTGAGGCACACATATAAAAAAAAAACGGTTTAACACTACACCCATATCAAGCATAAAACACATACAAGCACAGAAACTCTATACAAGCCGGAGCTTTTAAAGTCGGCATTACGCACATTATAAGACCTAGCTTTGTCGTCGACTCTTTGTGTCACTTTATGTCACCCATTTTACATTATATGAATGTGAGACACACAAAAAAAGTTTAACAGTAAACTGTCAATAGTATTTGCTCGGACAAGGGAATAGGGTGAAGTGTCACACAGGGCAGCGTCTCAGGCCCCCTTCTGTTCGACATCTACAATAATGACATGACAGACACGCAGAACGAGGCAACAATCGTTCTATACGCGGATGATACCAGCCTCTTTGTCTCAGCTTTCGAGGCTAGCCAAGTTATTCTTATGGTGAACGCGCTCCTTTTCACTTGCTCAGAATCGTCCTCCCGCAGTGCCCTTCAAATAATAACAAAAAATCAAAAGCAGTCCTGTTTAAGACCGGGCGCAGACAGGAACCTTTATGCGACGAAATATACTGCTTGATAATTTAGCAATGGAGATAGCGACAGTATGGTGCTTGATGTCGTTTTCAATACTGTGCTGAATTGGACACGTCATGTTCACATACTGTCTAAACCCTTGGTATAAGCAACAAATGCCTTGATGTCGCCATTTCTTTCCGGAAAAGATGAATGCACAAATTTATCAGGCACTCTTTGCATCACATATTCTACCGCACGCTTCTGTGGTGCACCACTAGAAATACTAACATACGCAAACTTTTTTCTTTCTTCAAAAACGTGCACTTCGAATTATAGCCCACGTTACGCATCTCCACACAACATTAACTATCTTGACTAAATTTAACGTAATCAGGCTTACTGAGGTGTATCACTTTCATTTGCTGTATCAATACTTATATTCCTCTAAAAATTTCTGCTTACTTCTAAAATCATTTTCAAGACTACAGTGGCAGTTCAGTGATCAACGCAGCCGTATAGTAAAAACGAATGTTTTGTCCCGAAAGGCGTACTGTATTTACCTAATGAAATCACTAGTCTACAAAGTCCTTTTCACTTTTCAATAAGTATGAAAACGAAGGTGCTGCTGTTCAAGCCTTAACCGCAAAGAAATGATGTATTTTTTTCTTTTCCAATGATTGATGACCTCTGTGTGTGCGAACGAGTACGTAGACCTACTAAATAATTTCTAAAAGTATCACTCTCTTTCTTGATATACTTATGGTATTTATTTTTGGTTTTGATTATGACTTGAAGTTGCATTGTCTTGCAGTATTTTGCTTTTCAATAACTTTGTTGAATGTTGTACATAAACTTATTTATTATGTGTTTTTAATACAACTCGTGTACACTTATATACTTCATGTTGTTGTAAGCTGTCTATAGTGCTGCCATAAAGGGCTGTCAGGCACTGTTGTGACTGGGGGTTGTTTGTCCAGGACCGGAGTACTCCAAGTCTCAGGACGAAGAGGAGCATAAAAGCCGTAGCTGATATCAGGAACGTTTATATACAGTACTTCAGATATTTAATGTGGCGAGCTACTACATGAATGAAGGTAGCACCCTTGAAGCGTTTCGGCACTCACGTTTTATTGCCTGGGTCTTCCCAAGATTCCTTGCAGGGGAAGACTAAGGAGTTCAAGGCAGTCCAATGAAAAGTCTACTGTTCACCTCCACTACCCCAAAGCGGGAAAGTTAAGCACTTCTTTGCCAACTAAGGAAAGAGGCGCGTCCAGCTCGTGCCATGGCGAGGGAAAAAGCGCAACACCACACACAATGCAATTGCACGACATGGCGCTGCCCAGTAAAATGACGTAGTGTCCCATGTGTAGTGTTGATTCATAGATGTGGCGGTGGTGCCGGGCAGGCCATTGCATGTGCGAAATAAAGACGAGAAGGCACCCCAGAAAGTGAGAAACGTCCCCGAAGATAGATCCTGCAGGCGCTCGGCACATTGTTTGGTGCACCTTGAAGAACAAAGCAGCGCAGAGGTGACCACCTTTTCCTATTCAGCTCAAACTGCAAATAGCTCTTCCCAAGCCGTCAGACAGTCGGGCATGTTCAAGGAGTCTTTGGCGTGGGGAGCCGCCGGCCCTGAAGAATTTGCAATGCTGTCACCGCTTGTCGACACCTTTGGGAGCGTTGCAAAGCCGGAACAAAATAGGATATACATTTAGCTGAAACCATCCCACGCGTCCAAGCGGCGCCAAGACATGGAGGCCGATCACAACAGAGCTCTCAAGCTGTTTGCAATGTTCATATTTTCACCTGAAGGACTCCCAACAAATTCTTTCAAAATGTTGGATATAAAGATTTCATGGATAGACAGAATTGATCGTTTCGAAACGTCAAACCTGTATACTTAGCTCACCCTCATGTTTAGTGTCACGCCACTTTTTCCGGCTGTCGCACTAAAGAAGAAGTGAGCCGCCTGGCTCATGATGCGCGAGCCACGAGTAATTTCAGAACAGCCTAGCCCCTGGCCTGGCTGGACGCTGCTGCTGCGACTCAGCCTACGCTCGCGTCCCAAATAAAACTGTGGCCTCGACAAGGGCTCATCGCCACCGTCTCGTCTCTCGTTCCTCAATACTCTAGTGACGTCATAATCGACTGCTATAAAGCTCCGTAATATGGCACTAAGCTTCACCGGAGCCGTGATGAACGTCGTATGACTTCTGCGGAGCCGGAAGTTAGCGGGGTGTCTTGTGGATTACGTATGGCCTTAATGCATAACCCAGGGTGGTCTACCGGCAGGGTTGCGTAGCGACAAGTTGAACTTGTGGAGGAGGAAGTAACCTCAAAGATAATTTAGGGCTTGCATGGCAGTTTGGCTGCTTTCGTGTTGTCTAATGGCGCTTGTAAGCACAGGATTCCACTGCTAAAGAGATCATGGAAACTGGGGGCCGATGATCCCTAACCTTGGATCAATGTGCCGTTTGGGGAAGACAGAGTGGTGGACAGGGCATGGTATGACCTCACATATTAGTACGTCTTGGCGGTAACACATTTCGGTGACTTTACCGCTAATCACATGTAATGTGAGATGCACGTCAGCCCTGCTGCTCGCGTTTTTTTAGTCGCCGCGAACACCTGCTTCACACTAGCTCAGAGTCTCACAGTGATGTGCGCTTGCTTAGGTTTCTTTGCGCAGCCGTTTTCGTCGGCAAGGAGGTCTTGACTAGACTCAAGAGGCTTATTAGGGGATCTAGAGCGTCTCGAGTGTTTCCGATCGCACACGGAAGTGTTCACGCGACGCAAACGTGCGATTTAGTTGTCTGCTTTTTGTATGTACCACTGTATACTCCTTAAGGTAGTCAGGTCGAAATAGCGGGCAGTTTTTCTTTACGCGGACTGAAGAAGTATGGAAGTAAGAAGTATGGAAGCTGCTAGCGCTTGCTCCGCTTGACATGTTGATCGTTTTTACCTGGGCGTTTTCTCCCGGTAAATCTATCTTTGGCTCACCACTAAAGGCGTACTATCAAGTGGTGGAGGTGGTGGGTCCCTTTTCCATCCTGGAACTCTGCAACCGAACTCTACCTTCGCCATCAACGATGTCCACCGGTGTTGCGCAGCAGACCGCTTCTACATCAATGTGTCGCGAGTTAAGAAAAGTTACGATTCCGCTTTCTGGTCTCTCCCTGCGTACGGCAACAGCACTTCACGTAAACCCTTTCATGACGTGCATGGCTCGGCTACCCGTGCAAGACGTTCTGTACGATGTTGAATTCGTCGTGTTTCCACACTACTCACATGATGTCATATTAGGCTGGGACGTCCTTTCCACACATCATGCCGTTGTTTATTGTGCCCAGGCCGAACTAGAATTATCATCGCTCTCCGACGACGATTCTAATAAGCCTTATATTCCTCGTGTGGTCGTCGCCGCGGAGACGGATATCCCACCTAGGTCTTCTGTTACTGTGCTAATCTCGTGTGACCATGCTGCTTTTTATGTTCACGCCGTCAGAAGACTTCAATTCTCGAAAAAAAAAAACGTTCTTCTACCTTTTGCTCTTCTGATGGTCGAAAGCACTTCCGCAACCATTTATGCCTCGAACCTCCTTTCAGTACCAGTCACATTATGTAATGGAGAATTCATCGGCCGCCTTGAGGAGATTCACTGTGTTTGCACCAGTCAACTGCCCTATCACGCAACAAGCCTTCAGACCGCCAGTGTTACTCCCGCTCCCATGTCCACCACATCTTCCCGAGACGCCTTCCTTCCATTGATTGATTCGGACCTTCCTGTTGTCCAACTTACCCAACTCTTGACACTTCTCGACCGCTTTCGGCCGTCTTTCGACTTCAAGCAAATCAATTTGGGCCGAACATCTGCAATTGTTAATCGTATTGACCCTGCAGCACCCACGCACCATTGTGTCAGCGTTCATACCAGGTCTCTCACGTTGAACGCCAAGTTATTGACAATCAAGTGTCTGATATGCTCAGTCGTGGTGTCATACAGCCGTCCAACAGTCCGTGGGCCTCCCCAGTAATACTGGTGAAAAAGAAGGACGGGAGCGTACGATTCTGTGTTTATTATATGCGCCTTAACAAGAGCACGCGCAAACATGTTCATCCGCTCCCCAGAATTGACGACGCTATCGACTGTTTTCAAGGAGCAGAGTCCTTTTCCTCGCTGGATCTTGGATCGGCATACTGGTACCCATGGGTGAAGATGACCGCGCCAAGACTGCGTTTGTAACTCCGGATGGCTTGAATACGAGTTTAAGGTGATGCCGTTCGGCCTTTGCAACACCGCTGCCACCTTCGAGCGTCTGATGGACAACATATTTCAAGGACTCAAATGGCAGCCGTGTCTTTGCTATCTGAACGACGTCGTCATTTTTCAAAAGACTTTGATACCTATCTTCTGCGCCTCGCAAGTGTTCTGGATTGCCTCCTACATGCTGAGCCCCAACTAAATTTCATAAAGTTAGTTTAGAAAGAATTGGCAGCATATCCACGGAGTGAATGATGGAGAGTGGGGCATTCGTCCGTCCATTCGTTTTTGCTTCCGTCCGTCCATGCGTCCGTCTGTGTGACCATCCATGCGTCCATCCGCCTGTCCGTGCGTGCGTCCGTCCCTGCGTTCAGCCGTGCATCCGCCCCTGCGTCCGTTCATGCGTCCATCCATGCATCTGTCTGTGTGTCAGTTCGTCCATCTATTCAACACTCCAAGTACCACAATATCGCATCTTTTCATCATATATTCCCCGTATAGAAGCACCGCCATCCAGCGGACATTCCAAGGACTAAACGAGAGGTGGCACACGCACACTTTCTTACGGCTTGCGCTTCGGG
Organism: Rhipicephalus annulatus; assembly: GCA_013436015.1. Taxonomy (NCBI): domain Eukaryota; kingdom Metazoa; phylum Arthropoda; class Arachnida; order Ixodida; family Ixodidae; genus Rhipicephalus; species Rhipicephalus annulatus. Next base: position 199,469 of record WOVY01010944.1, on the reverse strand, counting down.
TCTACTTCCCACCTTTAACCACCTCGAGTTGATGGTATATACTAGTTCACTGTATTCATGGAACAGTGGCCCAACGCTCACTGAACCTTTCTAAAACCAAGGAGGTTACGCCCAGCGAGTATATAACGTAGCAACCTTTGTCTGTCAGATAGTGCTCAATGTACATGCTAACGGCTGCTAATGGGGATTGAAGCGTGCGCGTTTACTAAAATCTGAATGCTCCTGTCTCTCATTCCCCATTAGCAGCCATTGGCATGTACATTGAGCACTATTTTTTATTGTTCAACAACGCACAGAAGAAATCTCTCACCGGAATCACCTTTGAGGTCAAAATGTTATACTTGTTACACACTACAACGGCTACTAGGGACAAATGGGTGCCGCTATAAAAAGCTTCGCCCCTACAAAGTGGTTAACGATTAGGAGTATTATATACTCTATTGTGGGAAAGCATAAATCCGTTCCGGAGATCCTAACGCAGTGCGCTATAAGATAACAATAAATTGTCATTTTGTCGACCGGAAGCTCACCATCTAAGGGCATCTTGTCAGCAAGGACGGTGTTCTACCTGACCCTGGAAAACTCCGTGCCGTCGCCTAGTTTCCGAAGCCATCGACACTAAAGTAACTCCGGAGCTTTATTGGCTTATGTTCATACTTTCATCGATTTGTCCACAATTTCGCAGTGATTTTCTGACAGCGAGGGCATTTCGGCGTGGTCTTCCGTTTGCGATGACGCATTCGCAAAACTACATCATCTGCTGACATCTCCACCGATTCTCCGTGACTTTGATCCTGATGCCCCTATCGAAATCCACACCAACGCTTGTGGAGTAGGCCTTGGCGCTATTCTTGCTCAACGCAAGTCTGAACTCGACAAGTACGTCGTTTCTTATGCAGTTGCACTCTTACTATGTCGATCAATTGAAGCCGCACTACGACCCACCCGTCGTACCCGTTTTGTAGGTCGCCAGGACGGCTCCTTTTCTTGGGAGGGGGGGGGGGGGGGGGCAGAGTGATTTGTAGCATTGATATATGCAACGCCGACTAAATTTAGTCTAAATTTAGTCGGCGTTGATATATGGCACACGCAGGAACGCCAGCGAAAGAAGAGAAGGATTTGATTGATATGTGGGGTTTAACGTCCCAAAACCACTCTATGATTATGAGAGACGCCGTAGTGGAGGGCTCCGGAAATTTAGACCACCTGGGGTTCTTTAACGTGCACCCAAATCTGAGCACACGGGCCTACCACATTTCCGCCTCCATCGGAAAAGAAGAGAAGGAAGAGTGTTGTTGCTGCTCGCGCTCGCTCCACTTGACAGCTGGTCGGTTTTTCCTCTGCGTGTTTCCACAGTAAACACGTCTTCGGCTCACCGCTAAAGGCCTACTATCACCTTTATTTTTCTCCTTCCTTTTATTACGTTGACGCAAGCTGCAATAGCACAACAATAGCAGTCCTTGCGGCTGCATTTCGCTGATACGAGGGTATTCGGCAGTAATGGTGTTCAGTGAGGAATGTTTTAGGGGAAAAAATCCTTAAGGTAGAGGCTTGTTCGTTGGCGTGCGCTGTAGCCATGATGACGATGTCGACGATGATTATCACGGACGGCGACCGGATTGTGAAGTATACTACGTCTCGATACGCTTTACGATGGATTTCGTATGACTGGAAACTGCCAACAACCGGAAAGGGAGTGTGCAAAGTCTTCGTATTTGCCAACTTCGGGTCATATCCGATGCCACAAAACAGTAAGAATGAAGGCAAAACGAACATGCGCAACTGCTCAACACAACAGACAATTTGTGACCAATTAACCGTGTATATACTGTACACCGCTTCGTCACTCTTTTACATGCGTGAGTGTTTAATGTCAGGGGTAATTTACGGTAACGCCGAATGGTCCTACTGCTTCGCCGACTCATCATTATTCACTTCGTGGATATGCCATGTTTTTCTTGACGGGTCACACAGCTTACAGAAGAAGGTCAGCAAATGCCGTAGCCAGGGGGTGAAACTTCAGGCCAATGCCCCTTACCCCTACCATATAATCTGTTCTCTCCATGCATACACAACGCAAAGTGATCATTTTCCTGAATGGTCACCTTTAGATTAAAAAGCCCCCGCCCCCCCCTTCCCAAAAAATTCGGCATACCATTCTGCCGTTGATTAAATTTGTTACGAAGCAATAAACCCTGCCATTATCACTTCACCGATGGTACTGTGGCAGTTATGCAGTAGATTACAGTGAAAAAGGTAGAAATGACAGGGATGGTGAAAACTTTATGGATAAGGACCGCATCGGTTATTGCACGATTTCTTAAGCCCATTTTTTCCCCTCGCTAACTTCCAGTTTACATTTCCCTCTTGGGCAGACTGAGCTCACCGAGTGAGTCAGTGTCAAAACCTGATTTTGTTAGCTGCATTAACTAGCGGCTAGGAAAGAACAATCTACAATGAGGTCTGGTTTAATCGAACCTCTTATATGGGGGAATGGTATTCATATATTTCGGAATGTACTATCGCATATGATCACTTTGCTGTTGACACTGCCACGTCCGTTGTGTCTTTTACGTGAGACACGCCAGAAGTGCAATTTTTCTTTGCTCGAAATAAACCTAACGAAAATAAATATGACGTATAATTCTAGCCTTAGATTTCGTTATATTTGTGCAAAGATTGTGATTTAGTACAGTAATATTAGGTATCGCTTTACAATTTAATGAATTGCTGAAGAATTGTTTACATCAGCAAAACACATGAAACTAGCCTCGAGCGAAGATCTACAATGGTTAATTGTAGATTGATTACTCTAAAATGCGTAAACAAGCATATTATGGCACTATTTTTCGCTGCAATATAATGCCGATTTCGTCGAAATGATCTTGTGCAAGTTTGATATATTTACACTCAAAGGTGGTGTCTGAAAGGTATGTTTCAGTAAAGGCTCTCTATCATTTACAAACGGATAGAGCGTTTACAACGTCTCTAGAACGGCTACTTACCACGACAGGCAAAGAGTAGCCAGGTAGCAGGGGTAGCCTGTCCGTAAGCCTTGCCTCCATGTTCGCGCTGATGGCACAATTCGCACTTTTAGTCGAGCAGCTGCAGCGAATTGCGATCGGTACGAGACATGTGGAGCTGTGCTGTGGACAATTGGGGACACAAAAGTGACGTTCACTAACGGCGACGTTTCTTCTGTGTCTCGTTGTTACTCCAACGTCAGTTTAGTACACGCGGCCGAACAACCACGAGGAAAAAAAAGAAAGAAAGCACTCGCTTCAATTGTTGAGCAACACTGCACAAGCGTTGACTCAATGTTCCCGTCCCTTGTTCTCGTAGAACCATCCGCTGCCGGGGAACTTCAGAAATGACACTTCTTTTTTGTAAAGGTCGCACTTCCGCCGAAAGAAGCAAGGCCACTTCGAACGTGAGGACCAAATGAAACTTGCCGTGATGCGTACAAACTCCAGTATTCTTGAAAGGTTTGAGAACAACTATATACCCTCTTTGTCTTTAATCCAGAATTGCAGTACGGGATTTTCTCCAAGCGCCAGAGCTTCGGCTTCGCTGAGGAACACTGATGACGCGAGCATTGGTACACGAAAGCTGCAAACTCAAGCGCCGCTAACGTTTTTCCTGCGCTGCGAAGTGCGAGCGTCTCACGAAAACAATGACACGTGACGTAGTAGACCCCTTCTCGTCCGAGCGTTTCGTTCGACCCGACCACACGCGCGTACACAGCGAAGCTCTTTTGCCGCTGCGGGACAAGCGACACGACTGAGGCGGTCAGCGGGTTCAGTACATTTATTTTTTCTTCGTCTTCGGCAGCGCCTCCTAGGCTTGTGTGTTTGGACCGAGCCCGGACGCTTCGTAGCCATGACGACTCGGACTCTTTTTCTAGTACCGTGCGTGCGTTTGTTCCCGTTAGTGTGCGTGCAAGGGCCAGTGCTTTCTATCGCGTTTATGTGTGCAGATGCTTTCTTTATCTTGTCGGTGTCGTTCCCCCGGCTGCTGTATTCTCCTTCCCCACTTTCGGGATGTGCATTGTCCTTCCCTTTCCTACACTCCATGTGTTTTATCGCTTTGGCAGCTGTCCCTTCTACTCACCTGCGTCTTTCCTAGGCACTTTTTCCCATTCCCCATCGCCAGCCATACTCACTTTCACATTTTCCTCTTTCTTTCCTCCCCAGCTGTTTCAAGCTATCCCTACACACACCTGACACATCCCCAAGCACTTATGTTTCCTCCTTGTCTTTCCTTCCTCTTCGTTGCGTTTCTTCGCTCTTTCCCTTCTCGTACATTTAACCGCTCCTCAGGCACGGGCTGTAGTTTGGAGAGCAGTTAATGAGAAGGAGAGGTCGGAAAGGGGTGCCGCTCCTTCCCTACCTCTCTTTCCCCGTTCCCACCGTCGCCCGGCTCGCAGTAGCGCACACTTCCCTACTTTTACCTAACCCCCCCCCCCCCCCGCACTATTTTCTCTTCTCTCAAGTAACACCGACCTACTTCACCAACGCATGCACTATTTGCTGTTTTTTCCTCATTGTCCTTTCTCTAGAGAGATTTTCGTTCTTTCCCTGAACACCCGTACCGTTCGTCCGTTTCAAAGACTGATACCATTTTCGTGTTCTTTTCTGGTAGCACTGTATTTTCACCTCGCGTGTCGCGTACACAGGTCGCACGTGGTCTTGTCGTGAGGTGCGGAAAGGGTTAGAACACCGCATGGGGGAGTTCTTTCTTTTTTCTTCCTTTCTTTCTACTTCTTCCTTTCTTTTTGAAATCGCACCCTGAGATACTGTCGTGACATAGCGCTTTCACACCATGCGCATTGAGATGACCCCCATAAACGTGCGCGACTGAAGTGGATTTTGTGGAGAGCTAAAACAAGTAGTAAATAGAAGAGATGAGAGGCTCGGGTGCTCCGAATGATTCTTTCCACAGAAAACTGCGATCGCCGGTGATCGTGCTCACACCGTCAAATGCTGGAAGGGGCTGTGTCACATTCACTTACGTGGGAGTAAGCTGCACCTGGTGGTTCGTCAAGCTCGGCTTCGAGCCACGTAATGCGTCTGACCCCTCGTTGCGTGCGCATTGCGCAAATAAGAGCGTCGATGCGGTCGATTTCTTATCGGGCCTTTCACGGCGATGGTCGCGCGGCATGCAACTTGTGATTCGCAGAGGAGGGTAGGAGGGTTAGTGGTGGACGCAAGTGAAAGCAGGATTCTTTGGCCTGTGTAAGTGATCTGCGACAACGCAATTTGTTGGCCGATGACAACGTTATTCTTCTAATTATGGTCTCCGTCTAGCCTCTGTCGTTCTTACTGTGGCTCACTTTACTTGTCTGTGGTATTGACAAGAACCCTCGAATATGGGAAACATTATAGTCGTACAAATGCGCAGTGAGTGATCATCTGTGCACGCCTGCTCTGTTGCTTTATGAACACGCGCGCGTTTTTATTTTTATATTGGACGAGATAGCATGTAAGATAGCCGGGTAGTGTATGCGCTTTAACATGCCGCGCCAGGGAGAGATTAAATGATCAGGGAATAGACATGGAGTATACAGAAATGAAATACTCCAGCGCTGACCTTGTAATGAGAGGCAGCTCCGGTGCAAAGCCAGCTTGAAAAGGTTCAGCCGTGATGAATGCGAAGGATTCCACTGCGGACAACACTGTAGAATCGACGGTCCCGATATAGTGTCTTTCCTAAAAGCTGTGCCTTTGAGCGGAATCCGAGCAGCATGCGAAGTATGCTTTTAATCACTGCGGAAGTGGCAGCATAAAATAAAACATGTGCTTTGGTATCGCACCTAAGCCACAAGAGAGAGAGAAATAAATAAAAGGAAGAGACAGGGAGGTTACCCTAGAAGAACTGGTTTGTACAGGGGTGGGGAAACAGGGTCGGAAAGGGGATAGATATGAAGATATATAAAATAAATTAAAAAAATTCACATGCGCACACATTCAGGGAGTTCCGATCACAGTCGTTTGGACAGGCCGGTTGAACGCAAAAAGTGCAGGAGCGCCTTCACAGCCTTCTGCGACACAAAGTCCTGTCGGTGGCGCAGGATTCTTTCTTCCGAAAGAGTCTGGTTGTCCAGTTCATGTAGTGCATTGCAGAGTGACTGTCTCTGTGAGAAGTATTGTAGGCATCCACACAGAATGTGCCAAGTTGTTTCGTCACTGCCGCAATGGTCGCATGCAGCAGAGTCGGCAATTCTTATGCCGAACGCGTACGCATTGGTAAATGCGACGTCCAAGCATAATCTGCACAGCATAGTAGCGTCTCGTCACCAAAGTCACAAACGTTGCACAAGGCGCATCATGCTGATACTGACACACCTATTGCTTTGCGAAAAATAAACATGTGAGAACGATGCTTCAAAGTTCACACTAAAGCTATCATACGGGTCAGGCACTTCCGCAGTGCCCACCTGATGTTGCGAGATACTGACGATGCGACAAAAACAGAGGTTGCGGGGTAACATATAAGCAAGCTAGCCGATATGGCAGTCATCATATTTTGGCAAACACGTGGTTGTATCACGAAAGATAAGTTTACGCTCAGAACAAAGCAATGTAAACTTAATGATGATGATGATATGTGGTGTTTAACGTCCTAAAACCACGATATGATTTGGAGGGACGCCGTAGTGGAGGGCTCCGGAAATTTCGACCACCTGGGGTTCTTTAACGTGCACCCAAATCTGAGCACACGGGCCTACAACATTTCCGCCTCCATCGGAAATGCAGCCGCCGCAGCCGGGATTCGAATCCGCGCCCTGCGGGTCAGCAGACGACTACCTTAGCCACTAGACCACCGCGGCGGGGCAGCAATGTAAACTTGAATGTGAACGTTTGCGAAACAAGACCCTTAATAAAAAGAAATATCAAAGTTAACAACGCCGACATGACGCAATCGATGCTGTGGCATAAGCTTTAAATAAAAAAAAAGAAAAAAAAAGAAACGAACATTTTGGAGTGATATATAATTCAAGAACATGTTGTTCATAACTGTGAAAAATTTTTCAGGCAAGGAAAGAGGGTGACAGTTCTAAAGCGAACACTTTTCAAGTCCATGCATGTATCTATGCTTAGCTTTAGGGTATACGCGGAAAACGATACTTATGGGGCTTAGTTGCCTATTTATGAGACATGCATACAGCCAAAACTCTGGATTAATTCGAATTACACTGTGTTTGCTAGGGTTCACTTTGGTCTAACTGGCGACATTTCACGTTACACCACTGGTGACGCCGGTTGGATAATAATAATAATAATAATAATAATAATAATAATAATAATAATAATAATAATAATAATAATAATAATAATAATAATAATAATAATAATAATAATAATAATAATAATAATAATAATAATAATAATAATAATAATAATAATAATATACAAGGTTTGAAGTGCCAAACTCGCGATATGAATATGTGGAACGTTGTAAAGGAGGGCTCGGAAATTTTGACCAGCCTGCGTCTAACGTGCACTGACATATCGCACAGGTGTGCGCATTTCAATGGAGGCATTGGCCTCCGCTGAAATACGATTGCAGCGGCCGGTATCGAACCCGGGACCTTCGGTTCAGCACCCGAGCACCGTAACTTCTATGCGTGTTGGGCAATTGAACCCACGCCTTCCTGCGTAGCACTGCAACTTACAGCCGACACTCTGTAAGTATAGCTTCTAATAGGTCACATGATACACTATATTCCCCTCTGTGAATCCTATGTCACTCTCGAAACGTCGTAGGATAAGGTTGTGTGTAAGCAACAAAGCAAAGAGGGTGTAAATGGGGAGTTATACGGTAACACGTGCGCATGTTTCTCAAATAGAGCTACAGAGCGAATCACAAGGGACGGATCGTTATAGAAAGTCACCTGACACACGGTTTTTCCATTCGCATGAACGTGCCCGTCATCGGATATGCAGTGCGCGACGCAGAGTTAACGCTCACATTATTCATAACGATGTGAGGTTAGCGAAGATACGTGCCCGACAGGTATATCCGCCACCACTTTTTGAACGTGGTATACATACTTATCCACTACCCTCACGTTTTCTGCAACTGCTTTAATTTTTTTATCTGCCTAGCGGGTAATATTGCAAAGTGTCACATCTGACGGCTCTTCAGCACTGCCGGCAGTGACGACGAGAAATAAAATGAAAGGGCGCCACCTACGTCGTTAATCAACGGTCATTTGTGTGCACCCGACCGGACAAAACCGGTGATGCATGCAGATGCGTTCGGTACCGGCACATAGCGTCACCCGCACCCACGGTAGTCTGTAAAATGAATCGCTTCGTGCGAATCAGAAAGGCTGTCGCTTTTTTTACAATGTTCCAGTCCCCTTGGCTTACATTCGGTAGATAGTGGCTACCTTTCTTTAATTGGGTGACTGTTCTTGGACATTGGCCACATAGGTCGTTAGCTTGGAATGCTGTTTGTGCCCTGCTGCACCTCTTCAGAAGCAAAGTCTTCGGTGGCCGATATCAAAGTGCCGCTTGCACAGTTTTTCAATTTTCTTCTTTTGCTCTTCTTAGTCCCCATTCCCTTAAATGTTGTAGAATTTAGAGCATTATGTCTTAAAACCAAGATATGATTGAACAGTTCTCTTTCCCTTAACCCCGGAGTATGGTAGCAAACTCGACGCTCCTCTGTTCAGCTACTGCTACCTTATATTTCATTTTTTTTTCTCTCGCTTTTAAGGAGCGACCCCAAGTAAGAACAAGGAAGGAGAGGCCGGTCTTATAATTTTTACTCTTGTGAGCCCCCCCCCCCCCCCTCACAAGAGAAGACCGAGTCAAAACAAGACGCATAAGTTCACCGCTTCACTGCACCAACAAGACATCACTTGCCGTATGAGCATTCTCGCCACCACCCTAAACTTTCCGATTGAAGTCCTGGCGCCGCTTAAGTGTCTTTTCAATCTCTACATTATATTCAAAGGGTAGGGGGCGGGAAACATGGACACAAAGAGAATTTGGGACACCACAAACGCCGTACCATTCTGCCTTTTTAACATGAATGTTTACCAACTAGCTTAACTGTAATATTCTAAGTTACACAATGCCGTGGAGTAATGATTGCGTTCGAAAAACCACTGCTCGATCTAAAGATCCTTGCAAATACGATCGACGCGTCCACACCACAGGAGTTGATGCTTCAAGTGCTAAACAATTTGGTAATCAAAATGTGCAACACTTAGATCATTTGCATTACTTGTTATCTCCAAATTACACTTCCGTACCGCGTTTCGGGGCAAAATGAAAGTTTACCGCAATTTCACCCTCGGGCTGCGTAGCAACAGCGGAGTCTGGTTGGGATCACATATGTGCGTCAAGCCGAAAACTGAAGGAGGAGGAAGAGGATGGGAAGTGTCGAGCTGCAAAGTCTTTCTTGTCACCATTTCTCTATTGTTGACTCGATGGCTACCGTTCCTGCACCCACAGGTTACAGTGTACACTGTACACAGGTTCATGATCTAAGAAGGTACACGTGAATGAAGGCATGCGATATCTGCCAAATTAATAAACAAATCGAACAAGTTGGCATGGATCCATCTTGGTAGGAAGCGCAGAACTTTTACACCAGGGTACGAAAGAAGACACACAAGCGCCTGTGCTCGTGTAAAAGCGTTACGCTTCCTGCCGAGATTCTGCCAAAATAATCACGATAAACGGTCACTTCCTACCCCTAAGGAACTGAAGCACCACAACTTAGCATGAAAAAAAAAAACCTTTGTACTGCCTACAAGTTGTCATTCGCAAAATTTTCATTCAAGAACGCATTGCAGGCCTGTAGGACCACAAGTCCTTCATACCGTAGAAATAAATGTTAGAAAAAAAAGATGCAGCATCTCGATCTTTTGAAATTATTACTAACAGAAGGAATGAAGTCTCCAAAAGACTCGTTCTTTTCAAATTGCGCTGGACCCGGCATCCGAGATTGGTATCGCCACCTGCCGTGAATCACACACACGTTTCTCACATGGTGGCACGTTTCGCGGAAGGTCGGCGCTACACGACCACGAACGAAGGAAAAGATAGGTGATGTCAATTTGAATGCGTTGCCGCGCTCAGCACTGGCGTTGTCGGGGCGGGGCAAGTTTGCAAGTTTAACGACAAAAGTTTGCAAGTTTAACGAAAAAAAAAGAGGCGGGGGGGAGTGGCTGAATACGTCAAAAGCGTTGCTCAGGTCACAGTAGACTATACGTCAACCTGTCCTCTCTGAAAAAAAAGTGGGGCGATTTCGTCACCAAATTAGCAAGATTTGTGGTAGTTCAGCAGCTAGGGAGAAAATCGAGTTGATTATAGGTGTCGATGAATTTTGCACGCTAACATACAATATGCTGTGAAGAGCCAGCTCAAAGATCTTCGATGAGGCACAGAGTATAGAAATCGGGCGATAATTAGAAAGATCAGTTATGCTGCCCGACCTAAATACTGGAAAAACATGTACAGTTTTCAACATGCTGGGAAATGTAGAAGAAATCATACAGTTATAAAATAATGCAGTTAGTGCGGGGGTAAATATGCTATCATAAGCCTTTAGGATGACGGAAGGGACGCCACCTGGGCCGTATGATAAGAACGCTTTTAAGCGCCCCATGAATGAGCACCTCAGCTTTTCATCCAGTGACAGACCACTAGATGAGCTAATTGTCTTGTGCTGTTGTCTTATCTGAGTTTTATAATCTGAGACCTTATAAACAGATGAAAAATGGGAGGATAAACAATCGGCAATGGTATCACTTCGACACCGTCCGTTTCCAGTAGCCTGAAGGACGCTTCACTTTTGCTTGACCGTTTCCAAAACTCAGCTGGAATGTCATAAGCGTCTTTTTTTTTTGTAATTCTGCAGTATATCGACTCTGGTACCGTTTATATAGACGTTTAGAAAGATTTCGGAAAAAACTGAACTTTTCCTTCCACTTGCTGAATGGAGAACATTTAGCCTTCTTGTATGCGCGATCTTTATGCTTCAGTGCACCTATAAGTTCTCGGGAAAACAAGTGGGGATATTTACGTTGTTTAGGTTTATTGGCGGAATAAACTTACGCATGTTACTTTACACAAGCTCCGTAAACTCAATTTGCTCCTCAACATTTGGTTTGTCAGTAACCTGTGGCCAATCTACGGCTGACGAGTAATGATCAAAACCCGCGTAGCCACCTCCCCTGAAAGCAAATCTTGGAGACTGGTTGAAGTGAGTACTGCAGCTCGTTGCTTCAGCACATACAGATAATCTCACATTAAGTGGCCGGTAGAATTTGTCAAGATGTGCAAGGCAGATGTCGGAACGTGATACTTTACCACGTTGATCGTTTGACAGACATCGTCTTTGCTGTTGATGATTGCAGTGTTACGTTGCAGTAGGCAATTAAACGATGATCCAAGAGCAGACTGCACTTTTTTACAGGGATTGTAATGAGAAAAGGTAAGCGTGCTCCAGTAAATTCTAGGCACATTGTAGTCACCAAGAACAATAATTATGTGCCCAAAATGAGATGATCCGCAAAATCTGCAATATACGCGATCCGTAAAATGCAGCTGCGAGAACTGTTATCGTGGGAACTTTTATGTTCTACGTTGAATATACGGGTGCTATTGTGGAACTACATTTACTCACGGTAGAATACACGCGAACTGGCTCTGTAGCCTTCGCATCAATCCCAAGAAACGTTGTCATTGTGTGTAGTAGGGGGTTATTGTTTTTTTTTCCTCGATAATTTCTTCCCGCAGTATTTCTGTTTGTTTTAGGGGCGAAGCTCTATGGCGTCACCCGTTCGTCCTGTTATCGTCTGGAACCACCGGTGGCACATATACTCGAGAGAGCGGGTATGTGCCGCTGGGGATAGACTTTTAGGGGCGAAGCTCCGTAAGCCGTGAGTCGTGCGTCCTCGATGTAGCCACCTCCACGACCGGGCTGGGCTGGACTGCACCTGCGCGTGCAGTCTAGCCCGACCGTGCCACCTCTCATTTAGTTCTTGGAATGTCTGCCAGATGGCGGTACTTGTATATAATCAATATATGATGAAAAGATGCGAGATGGTGGTACTTGGAGTGTTCACTAGACGGACGGACGGACATACAGACAGACGGGCAGACGCACGGACGGACAGATCGACCCACGGTTGGACGGACGGATTGATGCATGAACAGACGGATTGACGCTTCGCCCCACCCATCAACATTCAGTCCGTGGATGTGCTGTAAGTTTTTAGGGGCGAAGCTCCTTATGGTTGAGCCATGTCCGCTGTCCGTCGGCGTGACACGCTAGTACTGGAAGCACCCGGTAGAGGGCGGGGCGGTGCCAGCACTTGCTCCTGGCCCGTGCTGCGGTTTGAAAGGAGACAGCTAGGGGCGCGGCTCTATCTCTCTCTTTCGAGCGGTGGTCATGGAGTGCGCAGCGCGGCAACGCAGTCCGGAGTTTCGGGCTCGCAGAGCGGCTGCAGCACGGCAGCGCAGATCCAGACATGCGGGATCGCGAAGCTGCAGCGAATATTAAACGGCAGCGCCGGCAAGCCGACCCGGAGCTGAGGGCTCGCGAAGCTGCAGCGGCACGGATACGTCGACAAGCTGATCCAGAGCCGGCGAGGGCTCGCGCAGCTGCAGTGAAACGGCAGCGCCGGCAATGTACGAGGGAATTCACGGTTAATGATCCCCCTGAGCTTCGCCCACTCATCATTCACTTCTTGGATATGATGTTACGTATGATAGATACGAGTTCTGTTTTTATTATTGTCCTGTAATTCTGACTCTTTAATTTTAAGCTACTTGATGTTCTCGGTCTGGAATTGCCTTTGTGTATCCTTGTTCAACCCCCCCCCCCCCACCATTATGTAATATTCCGTCAGGGGCCCTTTGGGGAAAATAAATTATGATGATGATGATGATGATGAAGTGATATTTTGGGGGCACCGAATTATGCTAGTGTGGTTATTTAGCGATATTATTAATGAATTACATAAAACAACCGAATATGACTCAAAACATCACCGGAACCGTGATGAACATAGGATTTCTTCGGGCCGGAAGGCAGCGGGATGTAAACCTAGTTGATAATACGTTGCTTTGAGGCTTGATTAAGAACGGCGTGCCGGCAGAATTGTAGAGCCCAGGTTGTAAACTATACCGGTGGTGTTGCACAGAGAGTTATGATAGCGATCGAGTAACATGTGGATAGAGTTTCTCGATAGTGATAAAATGTTTTACGCAAGATGCAGAAAGGAGCCAATCACTGTTGGAAGTTTTCTCGCGATTAACTACAATCATCTGTGCACCGTGGGACCTCGGTAGATGTGGTTGTTAGGGGGTGGGGGAGCCCCCGCACAGCGTTCAGGGCATGCATGGCAGTCCAGTTAAAACTGGCTTAATGCTGGTGTGACTACTCTGGTTACTGAAGTCATGTGTCTCTTTGGCGTGTAAGGCATGTTTCCGCCGCTAACATACACCTGTAAGGTGGAGGGTGAACATGTGTTGCCCGTGTGGCAAGCACGATGGGGGAAGTGAGCGGGAGTATGGACACTTGTGACATCATATATGAGGACGCAAAAGTGGCCACAGCCATCAACGACTCATTCACTAAGCACGCGGTCATATGTGATATGCGCGTCAATTCTGTTATACGCGTTTTCAATGCAAAAGTGTTTTTTTTTGCAGGGGCTCACCATGGCTGCACTTACCTACTTCCGTCACGGATATGACGCTGCAAAATACATTTTCACAGATTGTGAAGAAAAAAAAATATCTATCGCGGGGCAGCGAACCAGCTGCTGCTTTTTATCCACAGCACGTGGTGATAACCACTACGCCACGGAGCGTGCCTTGTAGAGGGTGCTAACGGCCAGCTGCTTATTGGGAAGTTATTATTGGGAAACTCTGAGGACCGTTTGGTGGTCCTCAGAGCTTTCCAACTTCAGCGCATTTTTGTCATCAATAGCCAGATGACGTGAAGGCTCGCGTTGGGCTAGGGTTCCTCGATGCGCGTGCCCCCGTCGTTTGGGCGCTCTCGATGTCATCACCTCTAGCGTTTCGATCAATGCCGCCTCCACAGAGCGTGGTCTCTCCTGCGTGTGCGCTTATCAGACTTGTGATTTGGAAAGCACGAAGGTCACTTCGCTCGCTCCCACGGCCGCGTCTTCGAAAGGAGCAACCTACTCCCGCACAAACAAGTACAAATTGTGACAGTTGCTCCCGCTTGTCCTGTGTATATTCGTGCATTCTTTTCCGGAGTCTTTCTTTCTGTTTGAATAGTGCGTTTGAAGTGTCGAGCTGTGAAAGTTGCTAATCCGTGCACGTCTTGTGTATGCATTTCGTGCGTGCTTTCTGCTTGAGGTGTGTGCTGCAAGTTTCGAGCTGCCATTCCTCACGTGATTTTGCAATTTGTTCCTGTAGCGTTAATTCCTTCACCTTTGTGGCGAAACAATGCACAAAAAATGCTAGACTGCCTCCAAGAAGGCACGTTTTGCTAGCTGGTTCATAAATAAAACTCGACTTGTTGCGCGAGATGAAGGAAAACGAGAAGGAAGACAGGAAAGAGCTCTTCAGCTTGTGCAACAAGTCGAGTTAATTTCGAGTTCGTTTGATAATGACCATAATGTAATGTTACAGAAGAAAGGATTACAACTTTCTGCCAACATTTCTGTATTTGCACCAAAAAATAGTACAGTAACATCATCAGCATAAGTTATAAATTTTGCTGAGTTGTTGATGTCAGCAATATCATTTATAAAAACAATAAAAAGAAGGGGCCCTATACTCTTCCCTGCGGGACACCTCTACTGATAGGGAATGAAGATGAGTGAGTGTTACCTTGACACATACGCTGCGATCGTTCTAATAAATATTAATATACTAGAGCCAGGGGAGTGCCCCGAATACCGCAGATTGCTAATTTATGAAGTGGCGTACTATGGGTAACAAAATCAATCGAAAGCCTTGGTTGAATAAATCAACAGACGCGATTTGAAAAGCCTGTTGTCAATGCAGTTTAAAATTATTTCTTCGAGGCCTAACAAAACTGACCGTAGATCTTCCTTTACGGAAACCAAACTGTGCATAACTTAAAATGTCATTTTTTTGTGAAAAAATGTGATGATACAATGTGCAGCATTTTTAAACCTCTAGCAAACACCGGAATAATCGATACTGGGCGATAGTTTCTGAGGGTGTTTTTTTCACCACCTTTAAACACGACAGGCACACGCCAGCGCTTCATGTCACGGGGAATTTCACTGGACTCTACCGCTAAATTAAATATATACACAAGTACAGGGGGCTAGATGTTCTAAAATGAATTTTATAGTACCGATCTGAAGATTGTCAATATCAAAGCACTGCTCTTCTTAAGACTCATAAATCTTTTGAACACTTCTGGTTCGTCTGCCGGGTTGAGAAATATGCTTTCAGCATTTCGAATAATTGAGCTGTTCATTCGTACGGCACTACAGTATCAAAAGTGAAGTGTATACATATTGAAAGAATCAGCAAGCACTGTACCACTTAGTACACGGTACCTTACACAGATATCACCAAACAACTTTTCATCATACTCTATCTTCGACTGTTTAGTTTATTTCTAATGTCTTTATACTGTTTTAGCAAGTGTTCCGCTCGTGATTTCAAGAATGCATGAAAAAGCTTTTTTTTGTTTATAATATGCCAATAGCAAATGTGACCCACGGTTTTTCTAATTTCTTTGTGGTTCAAACACGGCCGCCTGGATTGGCGTGCGCGGCGGTACACCGCCGCTTGCGCCTATCCATGGCGGTCGTGGTTGAACAATATACCATGTGCTCTGGTTGGGCTTGGGCACCATGGCATAAAGAGTGAAAGAAAAACAGAGAGAGAGAGAGAGAGAGAGAGAAAGAGAAATAGAGGATGAGGAGGAGGAGAGGAAGGAGGAGGGGAGGAAGAGGAGGAGGAGGAGAAAACAAGTCATGTTCTCACCCTTCTCAGTTCATTATTGCAAGGAGGGCTATGGCGGCGCCCAGGGAGGCGTTTATGAAAAGGTGAATACACGCGGCACATCCCACGCAACAAGAATAACGAGAATGAAGACAGAGCCCGCACAAATCTCGTCGCTGCGACTGTGGTCGCTGTCCCGTGGCGGTTTCGCATTCCGCAGAATAACGGCCGTGGTGTCGAGGAGAAGGTTTTTGTTTCGAGTGTGCTCGTAATGTACGTTGGCGACGCAATTAAGCAGCTCGCTCTCTTTTACTCTATCCTACGAAACGCCGTCGGAGTGGAAGGCAACGTATACGTTTGTGGAGCGTACTCTTTGTTTATATGGGGGAAAGACATGTTACGATGTGCCACGCTTTTACGATGCGTGGACTCCTATTGTTTGCATGTATGCTCAGGCATGCTAAAACGTGCACGCTTTTTTTAATATCACTACATTGTGCCCCTTTCTTTTTTTGTTTTGTAATGAATCTGAATGACGGATGCTCTGCTGTTATTGAAGAAGCCGGTGATGATCGGTGGCTGCAATAGTAGCTGGCGCACACCGCTCGCTGGTAGCCATACCTGTCTCATAAAGCACCTTTTGCCAAGCTGCGTCTGAAGCTTTCTCGACGAACAACACATCTATTTCAGTTTTTTTTTATTTATGACAGCTACGTTCTATTGAGAAAATAAAACTGCTGCCTTTTCAAATAGCGTAGCACTGTGGAATCGCACGCATGGTATTCGAATTGCCGCCATAATACATGCGTGCTGTTTCGTGACACTATCATGTAGTGACACTATACCATGACTGTTCGCGTTGTATCTCGCATCATGCTTGCCCGCGGAAATAGGCGTGTAATGTTCGATTTGGCAACAAGCCACGCCTTGTTACCTGTCATTGCGTATTACAACACATACAAGAGTACATTTCGTTGATCAAAGGGTTCCCTTTCACCTTTTCGTTCGAAGATTAGCTGACACACCAAAACGTCATGTATGTTGCGATGACACACATTGGCGTATACAGGAAAGGAGAAACGGTTAATGATTTCATATGCTTATGTCACCAATTGGTGTCATTGTTTCGGCGATCTGCGGAGTTATGATGGCGCCATCAGGTGACTTCGTCTCGTAATGATCTTTTTGGCATCCCTCGTATTGAAATCGTCATCGATGAAGGCACCTAAGCCTCTACCCTTTAAGGCTAATCGATGAAATGATCTCCGAGGAAGAAACCCCTCCTGAGCCCTTCGAATCAAGCATGCCCTGCTTTGCGAACTAATTGAATTACAGATTGTACCGTTTTTCGTTATGCTATCCCTGGTAATTTACGTGGCTATTAGAGAGAAAAAGAAACCGTAAAAACGTCAATCACCGTTCTGAAAGGCATATTGCGCCATCTTAAATGCTCTAAACTTCGTACGCACGCGAGAATGGACAGTCATATGGTGGTTTCATTGACAAAGCACTGCTGCAGCTCCTGATTGGCCAGTGCGCAAATGCCAGCCAATCACTGACCATCTTTGAGGTGGAAACGCCTGCAAACACTACGTGTTGTTTGCTGGAGCCAGTGTCATCGTTTATTTTCTGTTTTGTTTTGTTTTTCACCGCTGTGTCAAAAGCCTCTTAAGCTAAATTATACTGAAATGTACTTGCCCCCTCCGCGGTGGTCTAGCGGCTAAGGTACTCGGCTGCTGACCCGCAGGTCATGGGCTACTTTTTTGATAGAGGCGAAAGTGCTTTTGACCCGTGAGCTCCAACTGGGGCGCACGTTAAGGAACCCCACCTAGTCGAAATTTCAGAGCGTTCCACTACGGTGCCTTTCATAATCTTATGGCGATTATGGGACGTTAAACCCCACAAATCAATTACTGAAATGTTTCTTCACCGCAATGTTGGTGTATTAAGGGGAAAGCCTATGCTTCAGCAAAAGTTGATGGTTAGTACGGAAATCGGTCAGCTAAAACATAAAAGGAATGTATGAAATCTTTCTTTTTCTTGAAAAAGAAGTATAGTACCAACAATTTGCCATGTGGCGAGTTTAGTTACGATGGTTTTTTGTTCGTTATCTGTTGTTATACTCATATTTACGGATTTGCTCGTAATCGAAAAAAAAAATAAAAATCGTGGAATGTGTCGTTCCGTCCACGTTGCTTACAAATATTCCTAGCTGATTCTGCATGAGCTTTCTTGATAAAGATGTTGTTGCACTAGTTGGTTCGTCGTTGAGCAAAATATTTGCGGTGCAACGCAAGGAGAAGAATTCCCTCTCTTTGCTGTCTTGCATTCCTCACGTCGCGTTGCGTCGTAATAAGTTTGCGCAAGTAATAAATTCACTGTCGTAACACATGAATATATTTTTGAAGGGGATTCACATGTACCAAGAACAGTGACACATTCACCGCCATTTGGCAGTTGTTGCCATCATTGTCTAGTACAACTGAATTCTTGTTAGGCACTTCCTGCCTGACATTCATTTCTGATTTTGTTGCTGCTATCTTAATTCACTTCATGTTTTCGGCTTCCTGCGTCTTATTGGACTTCTGTATTTAAGTTTTCTAATCTACAGGTTGCTTCCACATAGAAACAAATTAAAATGAAACAGATACGAGCCTTCTTGTAAGAGCATCATCTATTTAAATTCAGTGTGAAAATGACAAACGCGACGCGTTAATTTCGAAAAGACTGTAAAGTATAACGTTTTATTGGGCCTGTTTAAGTGTGATTAGTGGCGCTGGTTATTTTACTGATTAGTTTACAAATTCCGCCTTGGGTAGTCGTATGATTATAATGATTGTTGGGGTTTAACGTCCCGAAACCACCGCATGGTTATGAGAGTATTGGAAGGCTCCAGAAATTTCGACTACCTGGGGTTCTTTAACGTGCACATAAATATACGTACACAGGCCTCAAGCATTTTCGCCCACATCGAAAATACGGCCGCCGCGGTTAGGATTCGATCTTGCGACCTGCGGGCCAACAGCCGAGTACCTTAGCGACTATAGACCGCCGTGGCGGGTGGGCAATGGAATGATATAAAGGTAACTTTGCGTGTCATCACGCCGCATACCAGCATTTTTAAATAAAGTTCGAAGTTTTTTCTCCTGACAAATAAGAAATAACATTAAAATGAAATCCAGTTGTAAGCGGTAATCAACCCAACGGCTTACTGCGGACTCGCAATGGTCAATTTAAGGTAATGGCGTCGTGGTCTGGCCCCTTATATGCATGCTTCGCGCGCCTGCGACGGCAGGGTAAGAGCTGTGTCCCATACCGGGCGATTCTCATTCAGACCAAGGGTTATCGCGTACACGGTGCACCAGCCGGGCGCCCGCAATGGGGTAGGGATTTGCTAGGTCCCCTGCTCCTATCCCTAGGAACACAGGCTCCCGGCAGCGGAGAGGTCATTTGCATATGCGCCTTCCACAAACATCGTCTCCAAAAGCCGCGGGATGGTGTGACCCAGTTACCTTCGTTATGCGCGCCGTGCGGCCGCTAGAGGTCCGACCAAACGTGCGCGCCCAGCACGATAGCCACCACGCTTGAATGCGCGCTGTTCTCTAAGCTCATAACATATTTAGAGCCGCTTCTGGAAAAAAAAAAAAAACGTCTGTCGTCGCGCCCTTTGGACAGATGAGTCCAACTTTTTATGTCCCTTGCTAGCTCTTCGCAAGCTAGCTAAATGCCCTTGCGAGATTTGAATAAACGAGCCACCCCTATTTCCCACCAAGACCACCTCGCGAGACTGCTGTCTATATACCCTCCGCTACGGACGTGTGCTGTCGTCCACGCACCCATTTTTCTTTGCGCTTCGTTTTCTACTGAGCTCCGGCGGCTGGTAAACGTAGGCGTATGCGAATCATCTCTGCGGACTTAGTGAGAGTAATGCATACCAATAGAAGAGTTATACAGCGTGGCGTCATAAAAAGTTGGTACATGGTGGCATTGCTGTATATGACTCGACTTGGTGCAAATCGATGGTTATGTCCAGTGCAGCTACGTCACCTGTGTGTTCTGAAACATGAGATTTGGCTGCTACAGACATAGTATGGTTTCTGCGAAGTACATCCGTAAAGAGTACAGAGTGGTGGAATGTTAAAACGTACATACATACATACATACATACATACGTACGTACGTACGCACGTACGCACATACATACATACATACATACATACATACATACATACATACATACATACATACATACATACATACATACATACATACATACATACATACGTACGTACGTACGTACGTATGTACGCACATACATACATACATACATACATACATACATACATAAATACATACATACATACATACATACATACATACATACATACATACATACATACATACATACATACATACATACATACGTACGTACGTACGTACGCACATACATACATACATACATACATACATACATACATACGTACGTACGTACGTACGCACGTACGCACATACATACATACATACATACATACATACATACATAAATACATACATACATACATACATACATACATTCATACATACATACATACATACATACATACGTACGTACGTACGTACGCACATACATACATACATACATACATACATACATACATACATACATAAATACATACATACATACATACATACATACATACATACATACATACATACATACATACATACATACATACATACATACATACATTCAGACATACATACATACATACATACATACGTACGTACGTACGTACGTACGCACATACATACATACATACATACATACATACATACATACATACATACGTACGTACGTACGTACGTACGTACGCACGTACGCACATACATACATACATACATACATACATACATACATACATACATACGTGCGTACGTACGCACGTACGCGCATACATACATACATACATACATACATAAATACATACATACATACATACATACATACATACATACATACATACATACATACATTCATACATACATACATACATACATACATACATACATACATACATACGTACGTACGTACGTACGTACGTACGCACATACATACATACATACATACATACATACATACATACATACATACGTACGTGCGTACGTACGCACGTACGCGCATACATACATACATACATACATAAATACATACATACATACATACATACATACATACGTACGTACGCACATACATACATACATACATACATACATACATACGTACGTGCGTACGTACGCACGTACGCACGTACGCGCATACATACATACATACATACATACATACATAAATACATACATACATACATACATACATACATACATGCATACATACATACATACATACATACATACATTCATACATACATACATACATACATACATACGTACGTACGTACGTACGTACGCACATACATACATACATACATACATACATACATACATACGTACGTACGTACGTACGTACGTACGCACGTACGCACATACATACATACATACATACATACATACGTACGTACGTACGTACGTACGCACGTACGCGCATACATACATACATACATACATACATAAATACATACATACATACATACATACATACATACATACATTCATACATACATACATACATACATACACACATACATAAATACATACATACATACAGACATACATACATACATACATACATACATACATACATACATACATACATTCATACATACATACATACATACATACATACGTACGCACATACATACATACATACATACATACATACATACATACATACATACATACATAAATACATACATACATACATACATACATACATACATACATACATACATACATTCATACATACATACATACATACATACATACGTACGTACGTACGTACGTACGCACATACATACATACATACATACATACATACATACATACATACATACATACATACATACATACGTACGTACGTGCGTACGTACGCACGTACGCGCATACATACATACATACATACATAAATACATACATACATACATACATACATACATACATACATACATTCATACATACATACATACATACATACATACGTACGTACGTACGTACGCACATACATACATACATACATACATACGTACGTACGTACGTACGTACGCACGCACGTACGCACATACATACATACATACATACATACATACATACATACATACATACATACATACGTACGTGCGTACGTACGCACGTACGCGCATACATACATACATACATACATAAATACATACATACATACATACATACATACATACATACATACATACATACATACATTCATACATACATACATACATACGTACGTACGTACGTACGTACGTACGCACATACATACATACATACATACATACATACATACATACATACATACATACATACATACGTACGTGCGTACGTACGCACGTACGCGCATACATACATACATACATACATACATAAATACATACATACATACATACATACATACATACATACATACATACATTCATACATACATACATACATACAGACATACATACATACATACATACATACATACGTACGTACGTACGTACGCACATACATACATACATACATACATACATACGTACGTGCGTACGTACGTACGTACGCACATACATACATACATACATACATACATACATACATACATACATACATACATACATACGTACGTACGTACGTACGTACGCACGTACGCACATACATACATACATACATACATACATACATACGTACGTGCGTACGTACGCATGTACGCGCATACATACATACATACATACATACATACATACATACATACATAGATACGTACGTGCGTACGTACGCACGTACGCGCATACATACATACATACATACATACATACATACATAAATACATACATACATACATACATACATACATACATACATACATACATACATACATACGTGCGTACGTACGCACGTACGCACATACATACATACATACATACATACATACATACATACATACATACATACATACATACATACGTACGTGCGTACGTACGCACGTACGCGCATACATACATACATACATACATACATACATACATACATACATACGTACGTGCGTACGTACGCACGTACGCGCATACATACATACATACATACATACATACATAAATACATACATACATACATACATACGTACGTGCGTACGTACGCACGTACGCGCATACATACATACATACATACATACATACATACATACATACATACATACATACATACATACATACATACATACATACGTACGCACATACATACATACATACATACATACATACATACATACGTACGTGCGTACGTACGCACATACATACATACATACATACATACATACATACATACGTGCGTACGTACGCACGTACGCGCATACATACATACATACATACATACATACATAAATACATACATAATACATACATACATACATACATACATACATACATACATACATACATACATACGTACGTACGTACGTACGTACGTACGCACATACATACATACATACATACATACATACATACATACATACATACATACATACATACGTACGTGCGTACGTACGCACGTACGCGCATACATACATACATACATACATACATACATACATACATACATACATACATACATACATACATACATACATACGTACGTACGTACGTACGTACGCACATACATACATACATACGTACGTACGTACGTACGTACGCACGTACACACATACATACATACATACATACATACATACGTACGTGCGTACGTACGCACGTACGCGCATACATACATACATACATACATACATACATACATACATACATACATACATACATACATACATACGTACGTGCGTACGTACGCACGTACGCGCATACATACATACATACATACATAAATACATACATACATACATACATACATACATACATACATACATACATTCATACATACATACATACATACATACATACATACGTACGTACGTACGTACGTACGCACATACATACATACATACATACATACATACATACATACATACATACATACATACATACATACATACATACATACATACATACATACATACGTACGTACGTACGTACGTACGCACGTACGCACATACATACATACATAAATACATACATACATACATACGTACGTGCGTACGTACGCACGTACGTGCGTACGTACGCACGTACGCGCATACATACATACATACATACATACATACATACATACATACATACATACATACATACATACATACGTACGTACGTACGTACGTACGTACGCACATACATACATACATACATACATACATACATACATACATACATACATACATACATACATACATACATACATACATTCATACACACACACACACATACATACATTCGAAAAAGCGAGATTATTGGATGAAAATGCACTGACACACCTGAAACAGAATTTTTTCGCGATAGCAATTGTATGAACACTCGACGGATTTCAACCGTTGCCGCCACGTTCAAGATGTATATGTGTAAAAATATGCGCATATACAAACACATACACGAAATCAAAGCCACAAATATAAATCAGAATAAAAAATTTCTAAGAGCGCCAGCAAATAAATGAACACTCTAAGAATAGTGCGCCACCGGGATTCTGACATGCGACCCCCCTCGATCCGCAGTGTGCTGCATCAGGCATCTCTGCCACGTGCCCCTCGCCTTTCGGCATACAAACAGCAAGCAATTTGCATGCACCCTTTACCGCTGGCGGTATACGGAGATCTCGCAGGCGCTTCGGCGTGCTCAGTACCTCACGCGACATGGTGCGAAGGGCAGGCTTTAAATAGGTCCCTAGAAGAAACTAAAGTAGCACCCATCTCGCCCCTTCGCATCTACCTCCTCCCCCAGCAGCTGCGGCAGCGCCTCTGTGGTGTCCACCAGGAAACTGGGAACAAGCATGCCCTCTCCCGGTGCACGGGGGAGGGTAAGCTTGTGTTATTGTGGAGCATGCGCTCTCTTCGGGGGTCGTGGCACATGCAAAACAAAACACGCGACAGAGGATGGACAATATGGCGCTTGCACTAGCAAGCACAGAGGAGAGGAGGAGCCTGCACGCTGACACGAATGGCGCTATACTTTACTTATTTCTAAGAGTTTTACCTTAAAAGCAAGGCTTCTACAATTTGTTCAGTGCTTTTAGAGGCGCACTGAAAGGTGGTTCATTTCAGAACATCCTTTTGTGATGCGGATCGCCGGGCAAGCAGTGCTTCAAGATTCACTCCCCAGAAAAATTTTCGAGCATCCTTGTTTTTGTTTAAGCCGCGCACTGCAAGTACCGAACTTCGACAGTTGTTTGTTCGTGCTCGTCTGGTGCGCGCTTTTCGTGAGTCATCTACGCTTGAGCGGCGTACTGCAATTATCGAGTTGCTTCTCAGTTCATTGAGTTATATTCTAATCAGTTACTATCGCATTCATTGTTTTACCCTTTATTCGGACTTTTTTAGAAGTGATGGAACAATGACGTAATGTTAACGCGAATAATGCGTGATATGGAAATATTCACATCCAGCCGCGCATATCTTCACGAGAGCCCAGCCAAGACGGAAGCCACTTGTGTTCACAGGTCCATATAACGCTAAATCCTCTTCTACAAAAAAACAAAAACAAGACAGACTCGTTAGTTACTTTGCCATGTTCTAACATGGTGTTTGTCCCGCTGTCAGCTCGCGTTAGTACGGGCTTACGCATCACCTCACTAAACGATTGATTATGGAAACGAGGCGTTATACGACATATCGTGTTCAGTTTTTCTTTACATTGCGTGAATACATTTCCCGCTAGACACGTGGAATATACCGCTCTATCATGCGATTCTGAAAGCGCCTGCTTCAGTTTACTTTTTTTTTCTCTTTTGCCTTCTGCTGCGCGCTCGTGCTTCCAGCACCAGATCTGACGCGTGTGAACAAGATGTCGTGTGAACAGCAAATGTCCTCGTGTTTTCATCGGCGAACGAAAAAACAAAGAAGGTCGTAAACAAAAACAAACCAACCCACTAGCGCTGTATACCAAGCAGTGTGTGAACGGGTGCTGAAATGTGCACTGCAATGCTGCAATGAAGCCCCGGCAAGGGCGAAAAGAGAAAACGCACTACATAATCAAAGCGATTCTCGCAACGCAAATGGCAGTCGTATTTAGCGCGTCATGCATTATGCATTCGACGTCGATGGGCTGTCACCTCTGGGAACGACGGGTTGTGCACGCAATGGAGAAAGCGGTGGAGGATGTAGGATGAAAGGAAGAGAGGCAAGCGCTATATGAAGGGTTTGGAGAGCTCAAGCATGCTTTAATCTCTCTCGCAAGCCGTTCTCATTGCTATCCCACATATGGGTTGTCCGTCGCTTTCATGCTCTCTGCCTCGCACTCGCGCTAGCTTTAGTTTCTTTCTTCGTTTTTTTTTTTCCTCTCCGTTTTCAGACAGCACTCAAGCTTGCAGCGTGTTTCTTTTCACAGCATAAACAAACGCGCGTTATGTTCATTCGTGTGTCGTGTACATAAAAGTGGGCAGGGTTCTTCTGTGGGGGGGGGGGGGGGATGTTCAGGAGGTTCATCGCAGCACTCCCCTTCTCCCTATTATTTGACTACAATGGGGGCACCCCTCCTCCTTTTGCTCTCTTTGTGCGCATGCCTATGGTCCATCCACCCAGATCGTCCACCCAGCTCATATTCAGGGAATGCTATCGGGCCCTCAGATTAGCAATAATAATAATAATAATAATAATAATAATAATAATAATAATATAATAATAATAATAATAATAATAATAATAATAATAATAATAATAATAATAATAATAATATAATAATAATAATAATACCAATAATAATAATAATAATGTGTGGTGTTTCACATGCGAGAACGGTCATATGATTAAAAGTCGGGGACTCCTATTTACGTTTTGACCATTTAGACGCCATTAACATGTACAGACGTCTGAGTAAACGTGTTTTCTTGTATTTTATTCCTTCAATCTGCGGTCCTCGTGACTGGGTATCGAACCCGTGTCCTAGAGTTTAGCCTGGTGACACCCCACTTAAGCATGCAGGTTCGCCTATACATTCTTCGAACGTCTCGCCCACTGCCGAGCAGATAGCTGTAACGGGATTTTTCTTGACGCAAAACCTTTTTTAAGTAACGCGTGACACTCTCAGCGAAGCAAAAAGAAATAAGATCTGTACTAATCATTGGCTTGGAAGTGCAGTCCGTAAATTTTTCATTGGATGCCACAGGAAAAAAAATATCGAGAAAGGAGTGACCGAACGGGGTCAGGTCCTAATGTGTGGCTCTCAGTGCTGGCGCGGCAGCTTTTATCTCGCCTCTAAATTACCTTGAATATGAAAAAATAGCTCAGCAAACCGAATTTATTTTCTGCGTAGTCCGGACGACTAATAGATGTTCGTTTATAACAATGCACCGTTTCTTGTTATTTTTTTATTGGCCGCATGTGCCTGCAGTACAAGTGTAGAAGCTAAGCAGACGCGACGTCATGTGAACTTTAATGTTCAGTGTAAAATTAGAAGCTCGTGTGAACGTATAAACGTAAGGGGTCAGAAGGGCGTGTGTGGCAATATTCCGAAACATGGAGGAACTCGAACTCTCAAGTTCAAACAACGTAGTTTGACAAACTTGTTTGAACGCCAGTTGTGCCTCCGGCCTGTGACTCTTCAAGGCATACTGGCACATTATCGTCTTTTTTTTTAATTTAGAGAAATATAGAGCGGTACATGTATGTTTATCATCGAAAACACATGCACATTCGGACGCTCGCGCAAATGCCAATAACTGAAATAATGTCTTAAAAACTCAGCCTGTGAACCAGAAGTGGAGAAATGAATCAAGAAAAAAAAGTCAAGGTTTGAGGATTTACTCGTTTTACCAGTTCGAGCATTAGATCACACCACGTCGACATTCTAGCGCATATATATATATATATATATATATATATATATATATATATATATATATATATATATATATATATATATATATATATATATATATCAACAGTACTGAAAGTTGGGCGAGTTGGTGAATTGTACGAGGCCTTTCATGTGGATGCGTACCAATTTTTACAGACACAAAGATTCTGTCAACTCACAAGAGAAAAATTAACAGGGAGTTGATTGAAGCATTCCATATTAGAAACATGGGAGAAAAATGTGTTAGCCAAGCTTCCGTCACCTTGTCCGATAAAGAATTTGACTTTTTGAAAGGCACGTGCAACAATCCGTCTGCAGATGCGTGAACTCTTCAATTTTTGTTTTTTGTTTTGTGGTTCTTATCATGACGTAGTGCTGAATAAGCTTTCTTTAGGTTATCTCGTTTGTTCCTGGATCCACCGATGGGGGGCGTGTGGGCTACGTGAAGATATAAGTACAGTTCGTTGTTCAAAATAAACGAGTTGTGAGTTTGCACCCGTGTTGTTTGCTTCTTTTCCTTGCGTCCGTGTGCGTGTTTGCGCAAAGTAGTCATGAATATATATATATATATCTTCGTGCTTATCAGTTACAGCAAGCAGCAACGATGGTCATGCGATGGTCATGCAACACTGAAATGTGGCAACGTCGTCAAACGACAAGTGACACAATTGATTGACGTCTAACCTAATCTAGCATGACATCGAAAACGGCTTATTGCTGCCAGCGCCACGATTCAGTGAACATCTATGATTGGAGAAAACTTAGTTGTGGCTTGGTTTGGCTACGTCAGGATATACGTATACTATCGCGCGAACTATGGACGGACGGACGGACGGACGGATGCGTGGATGGACTAGCGAGCGAGCTCACACGAGCCAACCGCCAAAGCACCGATAGTGACACGTCACTATCGTGTCGTGTCACTATTGGTGCTTCGGTGCTTCACTATCGGTCGTGACGTGTAACTATCGTGTCACTATCGGTGCTACAAGTGACGTGTCACTAGTGTCACGTCACGTGTGACGTCACTGCTCCTTGGGCATGCGCAGCACGGCTCTCGATAAGCCACGTGAACCTGCCCAACCGCGGCCCGGCGTATACAAATAATATGCATGCGACCGGTGCACGTTCAAGGGTCTCATTTGTGTACGGCCGCACTTCTGTTCACTTGCCGGTGCGTGGTTTATCGCGAGCGATATTAGCGCCGTAACCGGAATCTGTAACTTATGAAAGCCTCGCTTTAAAACACTCCACCAGCCCCAATTGATGGACAGCGAGCTAAGAGCGAAGCTGGTGAGTTACTTTCGTCACGTTAACACGTTTCCATAGTTTTGTGAATGTTTTAGGTATACTGCATTATTTCGCTTTGATAAACACTCCTTGTTTTGAGGTGGTAGTAGAGTTTGTATTGCATCGTGACCGTACCACTCCTATACAAAGGTTTACAAATACAAAGAAGCCTCTGCTTAAGATGCTCTGGCACGTTGTGGCACTACATTTTATTTAACACTCTTTATTTAGCTTTGAGGTTATTAATTGTTTTTTAAATTTATATACATATAAAAATGTGGTAACGTAGGCTACGTTAGAACCGGCTATCATGGTAGTAATATGCGAGATACGCACAAAGATAAAAAATACGAAGAATAAAGAGAGAAATCTGGTAGTATAGCCACCGTCTTGTAAAAAAAACCATGTATCACGTGACAGCACGGCGACTACGATAACGCAGATGCCTTTTGCTGGGTTAACTGCTACCATCTTCATTTTCAGTGGGGGTTGTGTGCAGTCGGATTTACCCAATTTCGCGGCACATACTCGTTCGCCGGGCCAAATGTAGCCTCCATGTTTAGTCTACCAGTAGTTATGCGGGGTTTTACCCAATGTCCGTGGTGCATCCCAGTATATGATGTCCACAAACGTTTTCGCGGATCCTGGACATGCGATGCTCGACCAACAACAGCTTGGCTGTTACAAAGCAGACATGAAAAAAAAAAGACAGTCTATACACCGAGCCTATACTGCACGCTGCCACGGCCTTGTGCGGCGCTCGCCGTTTCGGACGAGCTTGGTATACGCCATAGAGTTTCCCAAAATTAACAAGAGGGGACTCTGGCACTGCGATCGTTCAGCGTCTATGAGAATGATGGGTAGTACACACATTCGCCTAGTCTTCGTACTCGCGGGCGGCGAATCGTACTTGCGGCTTCGTTTACTGCTGTGTTTCGGTTTTGTTTTGAAAGAAAGAACGAACCCTTTTGAACTTAGTGACTTGATTCGAAATGGTAAGCCTAAAAAAATAAGGTTGTGAAGCACAAAAGGGGGCCATTTGCTAATTTATGTTTTCGTGAAAAAACAGCTCTAAGCCACACGAACACACACGGAGCCAGAAGCAGGCCAGAAGTACTAAAATTAGACAAATGTGTGTGCTACCCATCATTTCTATGCTCACTGAAGCGCCGTGCGTTGCGCTCCCATAGACACTAGCGCCAGAGTTCCCGCTAGTGCATATTACGAAACTCTATGGTATACGCGAGTGGGAGGCTCTCGAAGGCAGGCGCCGTGATTAATTCCGCAGCCGCGTCGAGATCCTCTGTTTGTCGAGGTTCAACACGCCTACGCTCGCGACGAGAACGACGACAGGGGGCGCGTCTGTCTGTCGCGTCGTTTGTGTGTATGCACGGCCGCTCGCTCTACGCGTATATATAGAGCGCTTGATAGAGTCGACCCTCCGATTTTACCTCCTCTCTTTTTCGCCCCCCCCCCCCCCCTTTGATTCCTTCCAACCTCCTATATAGTTCCCATGGAGAACAAACGAGAACAGGTTTCCAGTACGCGATTTGCGTTCATCTTCCGGATGTGTTGGTGTATACATAAAGCAGCTCGTTCAAAGTTTGCTGCGGCCCAGTGCGGCAATAACCCCTCCCCACTGCGCCGCAATTACGTGCCGTGCTCAGGTAGCAGTGACCTTTCGCTAGTGTTGTTACCGATTGATGGGAAGTTTCGTGTAGTGAAGAGGGAAAGGAGGTAGGAAGTATGTGAAGGAAAGGGGCTAAAGTCGCGTTCTGCATGCCCGAATATACATCTTGAACGATAGGTATTGTAACGTGTGCTATAAATGAAAGAAACTTATTTGAGTGATTGGAGAAAGAAAGAAAGAGAGAAAGAAAAAAAGAAAGAAAGAAATGAAGAATTACCAAGAAAATATTCTCTTTATTGAAAGGCAGAGTGACAAGAAAAGTACATATACAGGGTGCCCCAGCTATCTGTGGCCATAAAAATATGCCGACACATGCAGTTACGACGCGAAATGCAAAGCCAATTAAGTCAGGAATATATATGAATAAAGTATGACTGTGCAGATGAATAAAGTTAGCACAATAATCCAGCACTCCAGCAATTGGACGCAATCAGAATCAGAATAAAGGTATAATATTTACTATCTCCGATTTATACCCCTTCCCCCCCCCCCCGCAAAAAAAAAAATCAACGTTTCACTACTGTATATATAGCACGTAAGCACATTCCTGCAGCAAGTTATGTCTCTGACATGCGAAGCAAGCCTTTCTGGTCTCATTTGCTTTACTATATAGTCAATCTGACAATCTACGCAAGAACGCATCAAACCCACGCGCACGCCCGCAGAACAAGGCAACGCGAAATGAAACAGTTTCTGTTGGCAAAAAGCAGAGTGGTGGCACCTGTGATGCGTCACAGACGAGCGCCGCCTGCAGAGATTACCGAGCTTTTTTACGCTTCTATAGGAATCCGCCGAGTCGCGTTTCGCATGGAATACCCCGAGGGGAATCGGCGCGTGCGCAGGCGCGGTTGCATGGCGGTGGAAGAATGTTTCGTGACGTTCCTTTCGCATTGCGTTTGTGCCGCAACTACGCGACTATACACGTTTCCTAACCGCCATACCGCAATGTAGCCGCTATGAGATACGGAGCAGTATAGATAACAGAAATGCCCGCGGGTGCTGAAATGCACCTACGTCGCAGTATTCGCAATGTATTTGCGTACATATAATATGGCGTACTAGACGTAAACCACGAGCGTTCATGGCCATAAGTCGAACCGAATGCCTGACACCAGCGTCAACTAAAATGGCATTTCTGAATGGCTCAATGTCATATTTAGAACATGGAGAAGGTTTCAATAGTTCGTGTTTGCCGCGTGCTGAAGAGCGAAGGAAACAAACAAATGAATGAATAAATGAATGAATGAATAAATGAATGAATGAATGAATGTACGAGGTCATTATTTGAAGGCAATATGTACTACGTAATGAAATGAAGTAGTAATTAGTAATAAAAATTAAGCGTTACCTAAATCAATGAAAAGAAGAAATAAGCATTCAACAAAGAAAGAAAGAGAGAAAGAAAGTAAGAAAGAAAGAAAGAAACAAAAAATTAACGCGATATCGTGATGAGAGTGAGATAAAGGAAGGTCGGCGTGAACATCTTGCAAAACGTGAATGAGAATCGTTCTCTTTGGACACGAAGCTAATGAAATAAATAACCTGTAGTGGTCGAAGAATTTTTCGTGTCCTCTGTAGAAGAAATAACAAAATGTACAGCAGCCAACGTAACAATATTAGGAGTTAATATGGCGCATAGGAAGAGTTGTCGCCTTCGCTGCCAGTATCGTGATTGTCACGTTCAAGCGTAACACACACACACACACACACACACACACACACACACACACACACACACACACACACACACACATATATATATATATATATATATATATATATATATATATATATATATATATATATATATATATATATATATATCATCAGCCTGTCTACGTCCACTGCAGGACAAAGGCCTCTCCCATGTTCCGCCAGTTAACCCAGTCCTGTGCTTGCTGTTGCCAATTTATACCCGCAAACTTCTTAATCTCATCTGCCCACCTAACCTTCTGTCTCCCCCTACCCCGCTTCCCTTCTCTGGGAATCCAGTTCGTGACCCTTAATGACCAGCGGTTATCCTGTCTACGTGCTACATGCCCGGCCCATGTCCATTTCCTCTTCTTTATTGCAGCTATGATATCCTTAACTCCCGTTTGTCCCCTAATCCACTCTGCTCTCTTCTTGTCTCTTAAGGTTACACCTACCATTTTTCTTTCCATTGCTCGCTGCGTCGTCCTCAATTTAAGTTGAACCCTCTTTGTGAGTCTCCAGGTTTCTGTTCCGTAGCTAAGTACCGGCAAGATACAGCTGTTATATACCTTCCTCTTGAGGGACAGTGGCAATCTACTTGTCATAATTTGAGAGTGCCTGCCGAATGTGCTCCACCCCATTCTTATTCTTCTGGTTACTTCAATCTCGTGGTTAGGCTCTGCGGTTATTACCTGCTCTAAGTAGACATACTCCTTCACAACTTCAAGTGCACTATTACCTATCGCAAAGCGCTGCTCTTTTCCGAGGTTGTTGTACATTACTTTCGTTTTCTGCAGATTAATTTTAAGACCCACCTTTCTGCTTTTCTTGTCTAACTCCGTAATCATGAGTTGCGATTCGTCCCCTGAGTTACTCAGCAATGCAATGTCATCGGCGAAGCGCAGGTTACTGAGGTACTCTCCATTAACTCTTATCCCTAACTGTTCCCATTCTAGGCTTCTGAAAACGTCCTGTAAGCACGCAGTGAATAGCATTGGGGAGATTGTGTCCCCCTGCCTTACACCCTTCTTTATTGGTATTCTGTTGCTTTTTTATGAAGCACTATGGTAGCAGTTGATCCCCTGTAGATTTCTTCCAGAATGTTTATATATATTTCATCTACGCCCTGATTCCGCAGTGTCTGCATGACGGCTGATATTTCTACTGAATCAAACGCCTTCTCGTAATCTATGAAGGCTATGTATAGTGGTTGGTTATACTCTGAGCATTTCTCTATTACCTGATTGATAGTATGAATGTGGTCAATTGTTGAGTAGCCTGTTCTAAATCCTGCTTGTTCCTTTGGTTGATTGAATTCTAATGTTTTCTTTACTCTGCTAGCAATTACCTTTGTAAATAGCTTGTATACTACAGAGAGCAAGCTGATCGGGCTGTAATTCTTCAAGTCCTTGTCATCTCCTTTCTTATGTATTAAGATGATGTTAGCGTTCTTCCAAGACTCTGGTACTTTTCCCGTCAGGAGACACCTCGTAAATAGAGTGGCTAGTTTTTCTAACACAATCTGTCCTCCATCTTTCAGCAGATCTGATGTTACTTGATCCTCACCAGCAGCTTTGCCTCTGTGCATGCTCTCCAAAGCTTTTCTGACTTCTATCATTACCGGTGGGGTGTCGTCTGGGTTACTGCTAGTTCTTATAGTATTAAGGTCGTGGTTGTCTCGGCTACTGTACAGATCTCTGTAAAACTCCTCCGCTATTTTAACTATCCTATCCATATTTGTAGTTAATTTGCCTTCTTTGTCCCTTAGTGCATACATCCGCCTTTTGCCTATCCCAAGTTTCCTCTTCACTGCTTTGACGCTTCCTCCGTTTTTCAGAGCGTGCTCAATTCTCTCCATGTTATACCTTCTTACATCGCATACTTTACGTCTATTAATCAGCTTCGAAAGGTCTGCCAGTTCTATTTTGTCTGTTGTACTTGACACTTTCATGATTTGACGCTTCTTAATTAGGTTCTTCGTTTCCTGGGAAAGCTTGCCGGTGTCCTGTCTAGCTACCCTGCCTCCAACTTCCACTGCACACTCCGTGATGATAGTCGTCAGATTATCATTCATTGTATCTACGCTAAGGTTGGTTTCCTCGCTAAGAGCAGAGTACCTGTTCTGCAGTGACACTCTAAATTCCTGTACTTTCCCTCTCAGTGCTAGCTCATTGATTGGCTTCATGCGTATCATATTCTGTCGTTCCTTCTTCAAGTCTAGGCGGATTCGAGCCCGTACCATTCTATGGTCACTGCATCTTATCTTGCCAACCACTTCCACATCCTGCACGACTCCTGGGTGTGCAGTCATTATAAAGTCTATTTCGTTCTTATTTACGCCATTAGGGCTCCTCCATGTCCACTTGCGGTTTTCTCGTTTTCGGTAGTAGGTATTCAAAATACGCAGATTATTGCGTTCTGCGAATTCTACTAGTATCTCTCCTCTGGCGTTTCTAGTGCCGATGCCATAATCTCCTACTGCCTGGTCTCCAGCCTGCTTCTTCCCTACCTTTGCATTAAAGTCGCCCATTACTATAGTATACTGTGTTTTCACCTTACTCATTGCCGATTCCACGTCTTCATAGAAGCTTTCAACTGAAGCGTCATCATGGCTGGATGTAGGCGCGTAAGCCTGTACTACCTTCATTTTGTATCTTTTATTCAGTTTAATTACAATGCCTACTACCCTTTCTATAATGCTATAGTATTCCTCTATGTTGCCAGCTATGTTTCTGTGAATTAGGAACCCTACTCCCAGTTCTCTTCTGTCTGCCAAGCCCCGATAGCAAATGACGTGCCCATTCTGTAGCACAGTATAGGCCTCATCTGTCCTCCTAACCTCACTCAGCCCTATTATATCCCATTTAATGCCTTCTAGCTCCTCGAATAATACAGCTAGACTTCCCTCACTAGATAACGTTCTAACGTTAAACGTTGCTAAGTTCAAGTTCCAATGGTGGCCTGTCCGTATCCAGAGATTCCTAGCACCCTCTGCTGCTTTGCAGATCTGACCGTCGCCGTGGTCAGTTGCTCCGCAGCTGGTGGGGACTGAGGGCCGTGAGTTAATTGACGAATGCCTACGGGAGGGGGTGGCCAGATACTGCACCAGGGTGGCCAATCCTTCTCTGGTGAGATCATCGGTGCGTACCGGCTTTAAGCCGGTACGATCAGACAGTAGTGGGAACGCTCCATGCATGTCTTCCTTATTGTTGTTCAGCAGCGTTGGCGGCCACCCACCACGGAGCCCAACAAGGGGACGCTACAAGGTTACAAATGCTGAAACCTGCAGACGCCAGCCGTACAACGCCACTATAACCCAATGCGCCTAGACCAAGGTAGGCTATTTGCACAGGGTTAACCCTAGCCGCCAGGAAGTTTGGAAGTAAACGGAAGAGAGTAGAAGACAGGACAGATAAATAGTAAGAGATAAAGACGAAGATGTAGGGAGAGAGAGATAGGAAAAGGCGACTGCCGATTCCCCTGGGTGGGTCAGCTCAGGGGTGCCGTCTACGTGAAGCCGGGGCCAAAGGGGTGTGTTGCCTCTGCCGGGGGGCCTTAACGGTCCAATCACCCAGCGTCGGCTCAACCCCCAGGATCCCCTTTTCCCCGGACACGGCAAAGCCACGCACGGCTAGGCGTGGGAGGGAGTCGAAACTCCTCCGTTAGTCCGGGTTCGTGGTGTCGCTACACACCAAACGCCTACTTGCGCAGGCGCCCCTGCGAGGATATATATATATATATATATATATATATATATATATATATATATATAGATGAAATAGACGATTAGAGTTTCTTCCGGCTACCGTAATAAAAGTTATAAACTTCGAGAATAGTGCAGTATAGGAAACAAAACAATAAAATATTTATTTAATCCTAACAGTCTCGGCTGGTGGATTAATATATATATATATATATATATATATATATATATATATATATATATATATATATATATATATATATAGCCACGTTTCATTTCCCAAGTTTTTGTTATCGTCCCAAAACACCACACGATTCTCCACGATTCTCAGCGCAAACCGCGCCTGCAGTTTTCGAGAAGGTTCCGGACTGTAGTAGATCATTTCGATAAGATCACGCCCACTGTGCGAACGGTACAGATTGTTCTGGAACCTACGCCACCGCCAGCGATAACGCTAGAACATTGGACGGCAAGAGTATAAATGCCGACGCGCTTCGCCGCCTGTCAGTTGTTGATCGAAGGCCGACGCTCCGTTCGCCGCTATCAGTCCGAGACTGCTATCTGTGCGAGACTGCTGCGGTAATTGTACTTTCCGTTTACCGGGCACAGGTTCGCCCAAATAAACAGTTAAATCCTAACACGAAGTCTCCTGTCTTCGGCCACGTCACGACCCCGTGACATCTGGTGGAGGTGCTGCTTCGTTCATGTACCGGACGCCCCCGTCAAGCCGTGATCCCAGCCCACGTCGCGGAGAAGACACCGACGCCAACCAGGAGCAGTGAACCAGCCGCCGACAGCAAGGGCTACCACCGGAGTACGGGCTTCTAAAAGACAAGGCGCGGAAGACCAAGGCCATGACCGCGACTGCAGCGACAATGACAACCGCAGCGTCCCAGCCCACGATGGTCATGCACCAACCCAGGGAACCACCAATTTTCCATGGGTCATCTTTCGAAGACCCGGAGTCCTGGCTAGAAACATACGACCGTGTGGCCGCCCTCAACCATTGGGACCATGACGAAAAACTGCGTCGTGTGTTCTTCTATTTGGAAGACACCGCAAGGACCTGGCTCGAAAATCGGGAGTCCACGCTCCGAACGTGGGATGTTTTCTGCGGCACATTCCTGCAAACGTTCGCGAGCGTCGCCGCAAAGAGAGGGCCG
This sequence comes from Rhipicephalus annulatus, assembly GCA_013436015.1. Taxonomy (NCBI): domain Eukaryota; kingdom Metazoa; phylum Arthropoda; class Arachnida; order Ixodida; family Ixodidae; genus Rhipicephalus; species Rhipicephalus annulatus. Next base: position 161,895 of record WOVY01010944.1, on the reverse strand, counting down.
CTGCTTTATTAGAGACCCGGGTTCAGCTACGAAATGAAAATGTCGCCATTTTCACAGAAGAAATGACCCGACTATTCCGTCACGCTGACCCAGACATGCCTGAGGAGAAAAAAGTTCGTTTCCTCATGCGAGGGGTCAAACAGGAGCTCTTCGCGGGACTGATGAGAAACCCACCGAAAACTGTCCAAGAATTTGTAGCCGAAGCGACCACTATCGAAAAGACCCTGGACATGCGCACCAGACAGTATAATCGTCGCCTGACCACAGACTGCGCTGCTGCTCAAGAAAGTAACTCCGGAGACCTGCGTGAAACGGTCCGAGCGATCGTGCGGGAAGAGCTGCGCAAGCTGTTGCCTTCGGCACAGCCTCAAGTGGATTCAATTGCCGACATTGTGCGAGAAGAAGTTCGGCAATCGCTTCAAATTCCCCACGCACCGCTGCCCGAGCCGGAAGCTATGAGCTACGCCGCTGCACTGCGCCACAACGCTCCTCCCCGTCCACGCCAGAACGCCGCCCCATCGCACTTCCGTCGACAGACGCCACCGCCACCACCACCCCGACCGACGTCATACCGTTCGCCAGCGGCCCAGCGCAGTGCACCGAGGAAGACTGACGTCTGGCGCACCCCTGACCATCGCCCGCTCTGCTACCACTGCGACGAGGCCGGACACACATACCGCCGTTGCCAGTACCGACAGATGGGACTGCGTGGCTTCGCCGTCAATGCACCACGTCCACAGCCAGGAGAACGACCACGTGACATCGCCGACCACCTGACAGGAACTCGGTGGACACCACGAAGCCCTTCGCGTTCGCCGTCGCCCAGCCGCCGCACGTCACCGCACCACCGGCAGTACTCTGGCCCAACGCGGGGCCGGTCTCCTAGCCCGTATCCGGGAAACTAAGGGCAGCAACCGGTGGAGGTGCGGTTGCTGTGCGACGAACTACCGAAGATCCTCCGACGACGACGACGCCGCGACGGAGCGGAGCTTTCCGAACACAACGCCAAACAGGCAAAGCCCTGATGGCGAAAGCTCACTTACCGAAGGTGGCCTGACGACGCAACATGGAAGCAGCGGAACAAGCCGACGCAGCCGTGACCCGACGCCACGCCCTAACTGTAATGCGAGACGGTGAACTAGCGACCTCGACGTTCTTATCGACGGCCACAGTGTGACCGCTCTCGTCGATACTGGAGCCGACTATTCTGTCATCAGTGGGTCATTCGCCGCCAAGTTAAAGAAAGTTAGGACAGCTTGGAAAGGCCCTGAAATCCGCACAGCAGGAGGTCATCTCGTAACGCCTGCAGGAATCTGCACAGCGAGAGTCACCATTAACGGCCGTATTTATCCTACAGACTTCGTAGTCCTACAGCGTTGCTCGAGAGATGTCATCCTTGGCATGGACTTCTTATGCCTCCATGGTGCTGTCATCAACGTAAAAACAAAGTCGATAACGTTATCCACAGAAGAAGCACTACCGCCGCGCACGCCGTCAGGACACCATGCCTTGAATGTGCTGGAAGAGCAAGTCACCATTCCGCCTCGCCCAAGCGTCATTATTTCAGTCGGCGCTCCTGAATCACCTGACTTGGAAGGCGTCGTTGAAGGCAGTCAGCATCTGTTGGTCACCCGAAATATTTGCGTCGCAAGAGGAATTGCAGAGCTGCGGGGAGGCAAAGCAACGGTTATGCTCACGAATTTCAGCAATGAGTACAAACATGTGAACAAAGGAACAACGGTCGCATACATCGAAGAAATTGTCGAAGCCACCAGTGCTTTCGCCCTCGCCGATTCTGCGGAACCTGCTCAGAGGAACCAAGCCCCTCCCATAGCTTTCGACGTCAATCCCAGACTTCCGAACGATAAGCAAGAACAGCTCAAGGCCCTGCTCCTGCAATACGAAGATTGCTTTTCGTCGTCATCGAAAATTCGGCAGACCCCAATCACCAAACATCGCATCATAACCGAAGAAAATGCCAGACCACTCCGTCAGAGTCCGTACAGGGTTTCGACGCGAGAACGTGAGGCCATTAAGAGACAAGTTGATGAAATGCTGCGGGATGACATTATCCAGCCGTCCAAGAGTCCATGGGCATCCCCCGTGGTGTTAGTGAAGAAAAAGGATGGGACCCTACGTTTCTGCGTCGATTATCGCCGCCTGAACAAAATCACAAGAAAGGACGTGTATCCTCTCCCACGAATAGACGACGCACTTGATCGGCTCCATAACGCCAAGTACTTTTCGTCAATGGGCCTCAAGACTGGCTATTGGCAAATCGAAGTCGACGAAAGAGACCGAGAGAAGACGGCGTTTATAACACCGGACGGCCTCTTCGAGTTTAAGGTGATGCCCTTCGGCCTTTGCTCAGCGCCTGCAACTTTTCAACGCGTTATGGATACAGTACTGGCAGGATTGAAGTGGCAGACTTGCCTTGTTTACCTGGACGACGTCGTCGTGTTTTCCTCGAGTTTCGACGAGCATCTTCTGCGCCTTGAAGCTGTACTTCAAGCCATCAAGACTTCCGGACTCACACTGAAGCCAGAAAAGTGCAGATTTGCGTATGAGGAGCTCTTGTTTCTGGGGCACGTTATCAGCAAGTGTGGAGTTCGTCCCGATCCACAGAAAACATCCGCCATCGCCGACTTCCCGCCGCCCACTGATAAGAAAGCTGTGCGCCGATTTCTGGGCCTGTGTGCCTATTATAGGCGGTTCGTGAAAAACTTCGCCCGCATCGCCGATCCTCTCACTAACCTTACCAAGGCCGACGTGGAGTTCAAGTGGGAAACGCCACAGGAACACGCTTTCCAGGAGCTTAAACATCGCCTCCAGACGCCTCCGTTACTTGCCCACTTCGACGAATTCGCCGAGACAGAAATACATACTGACGCAAGCAGCGTAGGTCTTGGCGCTGTTCTTGTGCAGAGGGCTGACGGACTTGAAAGGGTTATTAGTTACGCCAGCGGATCGCTATGTAAAGCAGAAGCAAATTATTCCACAACAGAAAAGGAGTGCCTCGACATCATCTGGGCTACGTCGAAATTTCGCCCCTACCTCTACGGCAGACCCTTCAAAGTTGTGAGCGACCACCACGCATTGTGTTGGCTAGCCACCTTGAAGGACCCTTCAGGTCGCCTCGCACGATGGAGCCTGAGACTTCAAGAATATGAAATTACTGTCATTTACAAGTCCGGCAAAAAACACTCCGACGCTGACTGTCTCTCTCGTGCGCCTGTCGACCAACCGCTACCCGACGACCCGGATGACGACTACTTCTTAAGAACGATAACTGCCGACGACTTCGCTGAACGACAGAGGGCCGACCCGGAACTTAAGGTCCTAATAGAATGCCTCGAAGGCAGGACCGCCGAAGTCCCGAAGGTATTCAAGCGCGCACTTGCGTCGTTCTTTCTACGAAACGGTCTTCTACAAAAGAAAAACTTTTCACCGCTTCGAGCTAAGTACCTCCTTGCGGTGCCTTCAGCTCTGCGACCAGAACTCCTGCAGGCCCTGCACGACGATCCGACGGCAGGGCACCTCGGTCTTTCTCGCACGCTCGCGAGGATACAAGAAAGGTACTACTGGCCACGTCTTACCACCGACGTCACTCGTTATGTGAGAACATGCCGGGACTGTCAGCGACGCAAGACACCGCCGACAAGGCCAGCGGGACTCCTGCAGCCAATTGATCCACCTTGCCGACCTTTCCAGCAGATTGGTATGGACCTACTGGGGCCGTTCCCGACGTCGGCTTTCGGAAACAAGTGGATCGTGGTAGCCACCGACTACCTCACCCGCTACGCCGAGACAAAAGCCTTGCCAAAAGGCAGTGCATCCGAGGTAGCTAAGTTCTTCGTCGAAAATATCGTCCTACGTCACGGCGCCCCGGAGGTCCTTATCACCGACAGAGGAACGGCATTCACTGCCGACTTAACTCAAGCGATCTTGGCATACAGCCAAACAAACCACCGCCGGATGACAGCGTACCACCCACAGACCAACGGCCTCACCGAGCGGCTTAACAAGACGATCGCCGACATGCTGTCAATGTACGTCGATGTCGAACACAAGACGTGGGACGCCATTCTTCCGTATGTGACCTTCGCATACAACACGGCGGTGCAGGAGACGACGCAGATATCTCCGTACAAATTGGTCTACGGAAGGAGCCCGGCAACGACGCTCGATGCCATGTTACCCAACGTCACCGACGAAGAAAACCTCGATGTGAGCGAGTACTTTCAACGCGCCGAAGAAGCCCGACAACTTGCGCGTCTCCGTATCAAGAATCAACACACGACCGACAGCCACCGTTACAACCTTCGACGACGCTTCGTGGAATATCAGCCCGGTGAACGTGTTTGGGCGTGGACGCCGATACGCCGACGTGGACTAAGTGAAAAGCTTCTGCGACGGTACGTCGGACCGTACAGGGTGGTTCGACGTCTCGGCCCACTTGATTACGAGGTTGTCCCCGACGGCATCACGAACTCTCAACGACGCCGATCGCGACCTGAAGTCGTCCATGTCGCGCGCCTCAAGCCGTTTCATGCGCGTTAACAAACTAAACCAGTTTTTTTGCATTATTGTTGTATCGTAATTTATTTATTGTACTTTCTTGCATCTTTAGTTAAAGCATCGGGACGATGCCTTTTTTTCAGAGGGGGGCAATGCCATGTTTCATTTCCCAAGTTTTTGTTATCGTCCCAAAACACCACACGATTCTCAGCGCAAACCGCGCCTGCAGTTTTCGAGAAGGTTCCGGACTGTAGTAGATCATTTCGATAAGATCACGCCCACTGTGCGAACGGTACAGATTGTTCTGGAACCTACGCCACCGCCAGCGATAACGCTAGAACATTCGACGGCAAGAGTATAAATGCCGACGCGCTTCGCCGCTTGTGAGTTGTTGATCGAAGGCCGACGCTCCGTTCGCCGCTATCAGTCCGAGACTGCTATCTGAGCAAGACTGCTGCTGTAATTGTACTTTCCGTTTACCGGGCACAGGTTCGCCCAAATAAACAGTTAAATCCTAACACGAAGTCTCCTGTCTTCGGCCACGTCACGACCCCGTGACAATATATATATATATATATATATATATATATATATATATATATATATATATATATATATATATATATATATATATATATATATATATATATATATATATATATATATATATTATTTTTAGCAAAATGACACATTCCATTTCGATGACACATGCGTACATCCACATGTATTCGAGAACACGACTTTTCAAAACGCTTTTTTGCAATCTAGGACACCCTTATTATTGTTCGACGCTCTGTATATAGTTTCGCGCAGCGTGCATTACATGCCTCTGTTCGTTTCTCGTACAGCGCAGGCGAGCGAAGTTTCGCTTCGCTTTAAAACACACACGTAAACTCGAAGACAGCGCAAGAGCATTAATAGCGCGCGAAGAGTGCCTCGAGAGGTGATTTAAGCAATGAAAAGAAAGAACGCAGATAAGATGAACTGCCGAAAGAAGAGAGGGAAATAAAGGTGCTGGACAGATGAGAGGGTGTAGTGGGCCGAAAGAAAAGAGCCAAACTGCCCGCGTAAATGAGTTTGGATAGGGAAGACCAGAAAGAAGCGAGAACAAGGAACAAGTGTCGTCTTAACTCTTTCTGTCTACTCTCGTATTTCGCCCTTATCCTCGTTCTCCGCACCAACGACGAGCGGCGACCTTAAGGAAGTGATAGTCTGTGAAATGAAATCTCTGCATGCTCGCGCGATTTCAAAAGCACCGCAAAATGGCGACTGCCCCAAATTCCAGACCCCATCCACTTTCCACCAAACCCCCCCCCCCCCACCCCAATTTTTTTCCATCTTGTCACCTTATACTCCTTCACCTGAATCTCCTCCCCTCTCTATTTCATCTCCTCCCTCTTCTTTCTTTTTGCCTTCTTCGAATAGCTTCTCCTTCTCATGTCCCAGGTATAGAGGCAGAGGCAAAAAGTAACCATCCTCCACTTTTTCTCCCCCTTTTTTTTCTTAAGTTGAGTTTTCTTCCTGAAAATGCGACGATTTACGGTGGCGTTTAGTTTTCAAAAGTGTTCGACCCAGTATTGAAGCAATCTGGCTTTTTCAACAGAATTTTTTTCGCTTTCTTCCGATACGTGCAAATAAAATCAGACGCATCTCCCATCGCGTTCGCACGTTTCGCGCTTCTTCCTTTAACTTTATTATTACTATTTTTCATTCCCGCGATGCATCTCTCAGCACGACGTGTATTATGAGCCGTCGAGTAGAATATGCGCGGCTCGAGAGAATTATTCGAATGAGTTTTCCGGTGCTTTCAAAGGCTTTTGTATTCATGTGCATGAGTGCACGTGCGTGCCGCACACAGAGATTGTATATATGTATTCTGTGCGTGTGTATGGCACGCGCGGCGGTGGAGAGCAGTTCTTTTTCGAATCAAAGCCAAACAGTTGCTCGTTCTGCCGAGTAAATAGAGGGAGCTCGCGGAGTGTTCTTTCGTTCCGATGTAATCTGTTTACTTTTGCTTGACGGTGCAGTGCAACGTTGCTTGCGTCGCAAAACTTTCGCCTGACTCGATTCGATGGCTCGAAAAATGACTTTTCTTTTTTTTTTTGTGAACGCTCTAATGAAAAGTAATAGATGTTGTCGCGCGTTGCCATGCAGACAAAAAAAGAAAGCGAGCGCATATTTGTTAAATATCTCTTAATGATGACTTGTGGGCCATATTTTTTTCCTTTGATTTCTTTTTTCGTAGGGGTAATGGAGTGGTTGATTAATGTGTATTTGCGGATCGACTGTGTGGATAGGGTGAACTTTGAAAACAAACAATATTGTCCAAGCTGATATCATGGACTCGTGCATTAATTCATTTGGAATAATTATGAATTTAAACGAGCGAAATGATCGTTTGCAGGAACTATACCTCGACCTAACCATCTGTTACAAGTTAAACTACGCCCCACCGCGGTGGTCAGTGGCTATAAGGCACCGTGTGCTCAGATATGGGTGCACGTTAAAGACCACCAGGTGGTCGAAATTTCCGTAGTCCTCCACCACGGCATCTCTCATAATAATATGGTGGTTTTAGAATATTAAACCTCGGAAATTAATAATAATTTAAAATATGCCTACTGCTGTTGTTTCTTCGTTTGTTTATTTATTGATTTCTTTCTTGATCGAATTCATCTGTTTATTATTTATTACTTTTCTTCATTTATTGATGCTTAATAATTTTTATTTCGATTATTACTTCTTGAACGTACTGATATCCCATATATCCTCGCCAATAAATACTGAATAGGACAATTCATTGCTCTTTATTGATTCATTGCATTTTTTTCTGCCTTATTTCTTTCTGCGTGTCAGTTTTCGCACTGTTGCCCATATGGAACAAGTAATAAAAGGGGATAAAAATAGCGCTTCTTGGTAGGAAACAGCGAAAAAACTATGGCATCGTTCTGACCCGTCGCTTCCGCTAATGATGTTTCGGTTCCGTTCAGTTCTTTCGATGTAAGAGACGTTCAGCAAAATGAGCGAAAATATGACGCAAATATGTTGCAAATGAGAGACCCGATGACTTTTTATTCCACCTTTCTTTGTTCCTTTTTTCTCCTCGATATATTTACACTTCACTTCACTTTCCACCTCACCTCCCTTTCCTCGTCTTCAGCGTTAGTATTTTTACGGAAATCTCTCTCACACTCCTCACCACCCCCTTTTTTTTCTTCATTAGTGTTTCATTATTCCTTTTGTTTTCGGTGGTGCACTCGGAGCCGGCGATCTAGAATGCGATACGGTGTTCGACCATGAGCTGAATTTCGCCAAGCAGAACGTGTTACACCTCGCAGCCGTCCCGGCTTGATGGCGCTGCTGCTGCTTCCTTGCAGTGCCTTACATTTCTAATTCTTTTATTTGTGCTCGACCCCTGAGAACGAGCACATTGCCGGCGCACGAAGTCATAACTTACCTCGTCGAATTTATAAAATATCTCTAGGGCTCCGCGAACACCTGCATCTGTCCAATGCTGTCTCGCTTGCTTTTCGTATTTCATTTGCTGTAAAGAGAGCCAACCAGACAGAGAATGCCCCGAAGTAAGAGGTCGCCTACGTCGCTTCAGCTGGCTCCAAGAGTTCTCAGAATTGCCGCAGCTCTTGGTTCGCTCATGTTCCTTTTCGACCAACGGCAGGACCCCGGAAGGGGCCACAGAAATCCCAGACGTCACACACGGCTCAGGCAATAACAACAGCAACAAAAAGCTGACGAAGACCAAAGATATACTCCTACATAAAAAGCGTAAAAATCAAAAGCGTGACCCGTATAGTCGTCGATGGAGGCAGCCGCGTTGGCAAACATCGACGAGAGCGCGAGGGCACGGCGGACCGACAGAATAAGTCGGCAAGAGCCAATCGAATCCAACAAACAATCGGCTTCGTCTCGCGTCCGTGTGCACGCGAAGCTGGAAATGATGGATGACCGGCCCGTTCGATCTGGCGCGCGCCGCTGCTCGGACCCATAACACCCCCACATTCGGACCAGCCGCGGATTCTTCGCAAGTACTGCGGCCTGCCCAACGTACATGCGTGCTTGCTGAGAAAAAAAAGCTGAAAGATAGAAACAAAGCCCAGAAAAGAAAATGAGGCATGGGCACGTTGACCAGGAGGACGGCTAATACCGTGCAGTGCCGTGAAGACGTCGTCAGGCAAGCACAATCCTAAATCACTGTGTAGTATGCCTCACTGCGCGATGGATATGAAAGCCCGCATGTTACCTCATCGTCGTCTGCTACAGGGGGACGACTAGCAGACGACTTCAAAACCAAGTGGGTAACATTACAGAGCCTCAAGGAGCGTGAGGTCTCAGCCAGCAAATCTGTCGAGTGAAGCGGTAAAAGTAATGCGGAATTACATTCTATCACGCCGTTGCTTGGTGCTCGGTTCAGCCCCTTGTCCCGTGTGTAGGCTTCGCAGCACTGAACGATTTTAGTTAGGGGACACAAGTCGGGCGTGAAGGAGGCAATGAGCGAGCGAATGTCCTGCTAAGCCTTCTAGTTTGTTTGGGATTTTGCTGGCGCTATGAAGGTGATACCCTTCGAGTATTTCCTTTCCCCTTATTGGTCGGTCGGTGGCGTGTCGACATTCTGTCTGTGGTCTCGGTAGAAAAGCACAGTGTAAGGCAATCTGTAGGCGATCGTCACTCCGGCGTCATTGAAAATTTAAGGTCACACCGAGACATGGACCCGGAATGGAACGACATCAGCGCGTCGTGTCTCAATTTTAATATCTGGTGCTTTACGTGCCGAAACGACGAAATGATTATGAGAGACGCTGTATTGACAGCTCCGAAAATTTCTATCATCTGATGTTCCTTAAAGTACACTGACGGTTTTAAATGACTCATATGCACAAGTTAGTTCACCATTCCGTCTTATATACAAAGTTGGCCAGATTCACTGTAGCCTGCGGCAGTTATGCCAATCTAAAGTCGGAAAGCTTAGATGCCTCATCAGATGCGCGAAGTGACCTGCGGTGGCGTCAACATCAGTGATGCAAAAATCCCGCGATCACCTCACCCGCTGACATCATCGTGACGTTACCACGACGTAACATGAGGTGACGTCATAATGTGACATCACATAATGCGATAAAGAGACCGGAAGGGACAGCGTCCGTCATACGACACTGTCCCTTGGCCAAAGGCGGCACGATACCGGAGGCGCTCCAAAACGACGCGAATTGCAGAAAACTCCTGATACCTTCAATCCTGCAGGCGGTGAAAAAAAAAAAAATGATGAAGCTCACACTTAGCCGCGCAGGGCTCGGAACAGCGAAACTGGACTATTTTGAAGATCCCACTATCGAACTAATCTGATTGCTTTAAGGTCGTTTCTAGGCCCTATAGCTAGGCGACGAGGGTTGTCTCTATAGGTTGCTTCTGGAACAATGCGCTTTAGGACAATGCGCTTTGGGACAATACGTTGTTTCAACGTTTATTCTCACCGTCTAGAGGTTCAAGTTAAGCCACACACGCAGTCACTAATCCGAGAAAAGTTGTCGAAACTCCAGAGATGTAAACTCGCGCTGAATTCGAGCGTTCGCACTTCTCATATAGATCTAAGGGCGCGTCGTCCTTTGATGTAGGGCGTCCTTCACTTCGGCGCCTTTCCGCAGCCGCTGTTGCCTGTCCCGTATCCTACACTATTCTCTCGTTGTACGTAAACTCGGGGTCTTCTGCTCGTCGCTGCCGTTTGGCAGCCATTTCTTGGGCTAATTGGTGACTCCTTCATTTTTAGAGAGTAGTGAGAGTTACCCAATTTATGCAGCGCATATCCCTTAACCGATATGTGCCACTGTGCCTCCTAGCAGGAGGCACTGTGGCACATATCGGTTATGATAATGTATGTATGATAATGTATGTATGTATTGAATTGTACTGTATGCCCCCTCACCCTATGCCTCTTACGGGGCCTGTGAGGTATTCTCAAATGAAAAAAATAATGATAGTTTTCGGTAGTCGACTCGCAAGGAACGATTCGTTAAACAGCTTCGCTTTTGACGTGGAATGCAGAAAGCTTTCGGTTTGGGGAGGGGGAGGAAAAGAACGGTTGACTGAGGCGAAAACTAACATGTCCGTCGCCTTCTCATCACCTTAAGCATTAGAGACCACTTGACTTTTAATTATATAGGTATATCAAATTTGTTGCACATCTGTTAACGTAAAGTAGAGATATGGGCTATAGTTGGAACATATACCTATGCGATCAGCGCAAGAATAAACACGAAAACACAGGAAAAAACATAACGCATCTGTAGTGCACTTCCTTGCGTTTTCGTGTTCTTTTTTTTTGCGTTGATTGTGATGAAGATAGCTGTTGACGTTTCTTCCGTGAGATACAATAGAATACCACGCGTGATAGTTAGTATACTTGAACGTAATCTGAATTTTTAATTTACTTGTTTTGATTGCGCAGTGTTACCATCATCTTAAGTACCCAAATATTTCTTCACATTTTATGAGCTTACCAAGTTGTTAATACTGTTCGCATGTCCACACTCATATTATTGCTTGTTGTTTTAGGGAAAATGGATTATTTATTGAAGGAGGTTCCCACAGGCAATTTTTTTTCTTTCTAAACTCTTGTACCTCTAGCAGCCATATTCATTTGCCACAAAACCGTACGAGATACTTGAAGTGGTCTTAACTTTCGTATGACTAATATTTCAGTGGCAAGTCAATTACACCAAAAAAAACGAACAATACTATCAAAAATTGCAAGTATATATGACTTTCCGGTTGTGCTAAGTTGCAAGTTGTTTAAGGAAATAAATAAGTTTATTATTTTGCTTGCACCGGCATTGAATACTAGTGTTTGAATCTCCTGCGAGCCCCCCCCCCCCCCCCCATTTTTTTCTTTCGCTTTTTTTTTCTGTGAGTTTTAGTAATATTGGTGGGACTTTTTGGCAACTGCTTGTCATGGGCTATAAAATAATTGCAATAACGTCATAAACTGAACGAAGTCTACACCGAGCTTGCACACTTGCATAGCATGATTGATATAGCGTTGATCGATGGCTCCTTACGCTCTGTTCACATGTTAGTTTCCAAGAACATGTGGTTATGTAACACGTCCAAATCAGTGTGCACCATTTTTAACGACCAGAACACTGTAATACTGTGAATCAGTTTTGCGTAAACCTGCGAGAATTAGGAAGGGATATGAAGGGGAAATAAATGTGTTGGTTCTCAGCCAGAGAGTGGCTCTCTAATACTTCAACAGAACTAATTTTACGTCAGGCAGACAGCTTTTTTCTCTGTGAAATCCTGAATTGTCTAATCTGAAGCTGCGAGCTGAATATGGTAGATGCCAGTTTCTACCTTTAAGTTATGTAATGAAATGGAAAAACTTTTTTTTTTTGTCTTGCAGGACGCGCTCAGGGACCGACAGGGAATACGAGGCGGCCGCTTCGTGGTAAGAGGGGTGGGGGGTAATTTTTAGGAAAGAAAAAGCGGAAAGGTAAAGAAATGGGGCGAGGAGTGTGCGCTGTCTCCTGTTGCTGGTAGGCGAGGAGTAAGCTCTTGAAGGACCTCTCCCAGTTGTTTGAGATAGAGAAGGGAAAAAGGTTTTTACACTCCATATAGAGGATGTGTGCGAGTTTCGCCGTGTGTCCGCACGAGGAGCATGTGTCGGTGGAGTCGGGATAGAAAACGTGAAGCTTGGCAAAGTTTGGGTACGTGTGCGTTTGTAATAAGCGTAGAGTTAGCACCTGCGGTCTGCTAAGTTTGTGATGTGGGGGCGAAAAAATGTGGTGCTCGAAGTAAAAGTGTTTTGTGATCTTGCTGAGTTAGTGATGTACCACGAATAAATATTTATAAACTTGCCATGTGGTAGCAAAGGGTTCTGAAATTTTTTTTGGTTTTTTTTTCATGCGTTTACGTACAGTGTCACCTTTGAAATAAACTTGACCTTATTTGAGTTGATTTTTTTCACAAATTGTTATTTGTAGACGAGAGAGAGAGAGATAAAGATGCAAGGAAAGGCAAGGAGGTTAACCAGACGCACATCCGGCTTGATACCCTGCACTGGGGAAGGGATGAAGGGGAGAAAAGAGGTTGTAGAGAGATAAGAATGTGCACACAATCACGAGCACACTCGGGGGAGCACACTCAGTCTACAGGCGGTATTCTCAACATTATAAGTGGCTTGAAATGAAACTCTATTGATGTTCCTTGTGCGGGTTTCATTTGGTTATTGGAAGCGTTTCTCGTCGCGTGAACGTGTGTCCATGTGAACTTGCAACGCAGAATCAATCTCAGAGATATTCCGAAGGAACGGGGATAATGTAAAGTATTTGTAAGAATAAATTACAGGGTTATCGGAGGATCATCTCCTCTAACTCTATCACACAGGATCACTCGAAGTCGTTCTAACCACAATGGAATGCGATCGCGCCACCACCACGATCGGGAATCGAACCCGAGACCTTCGTTCCCGGTGACAGGGCATGTGCAGCAGTGGTACTGCACGGTTCTAACGGCAAGAAAGTGCAGAGCTCGGTGGTCGGTCGTGCCGATGCTGCACCGTCGCGTTGCTGGTGTCGTCGCGCTGTCGACCGAATATGGTTATTAACGACGCCCACCGGGGGGGCGGAAGGATGCCGTGAAAAATGGCAGCCCGCCTCCCTCACTCTCTCTTTCCTTTTTCTTGTTCCTCATTCTATTTTGTCCGTCGTAACTAGCTTGCTTCATCCCTCGAAGCCAACGTCCTTCCCTACAACCGCTCCTCTCTTTCTCCCTCTCTTGTCAGAGTGCTTCTACGCGCTTTGCCGGTCGAAGGCACAGATGACGTGCATGCAAGGATGTATCGGACCGGAAGGGACACGCTCAGTGACACCGTTGCCCTTACCTCCGTACACTCGGTATTGAACGAACTTTCGCTACAACGAAAGGAAATACAGCTGTGCGCGAACTTGGCAGCAATCCCATAACAGCAATGACATTGCAGTCATTAAATTACCACCTATTGTAAGGAGTAAAATAAGGAGTTACTTTCATGGGACTGGTAATTTAATAACGTACTGAATTACTGAAGGCGAGCAACTTAAAGAAGATTACTCACTACGTTAGCAAAAAAACGTCGGACCGAAATAGAGCTTGTCCGCTACCTTAAAAAGCAGAAATATATAGCAAAGACAAGCTAATCTGAGTGCTATGTATCAAGAGTAGGAAGTTTAGTAAGGACCTCTCAGGTTTGAATGTATGTGTGTTCTAAATAAAGTGTATACACCAGTCGTGCACGGGGGATCCTTTGTTAATTTTCAAACTATAGTATACGTATTTTTGCTTCTTTTTGAGAGCATAATCGAATTTAACCTCACTGCTTTCGGTCTGCTGTGATTTGTAGCATAACGTACTTACACTTATTAAACTATACAGAAGTAATTGGTCACGCAATTCAGTTACTTTTTGGGAGTAATTGGCTATCTCTAGTCCTTTGTTTGCGTGATGTCTACGCCTCTCGAAAGTATGGAGAACTTATTTGTCTCGACCTGAATTGAAAAAAAATAAAGAAAAAAATTGAGGAAACATGAAGTCATACCGATTCCTAGCGAAAGCAGCTTGGAAATTTCTTCAAACACTTTCTCGTGATCATGAGCAGTGCTCGTGACATTATAATGAGTGCCTTAACGCAAATGTCAGGTTAAAACGCTATATCGGGTCAGCCACTCGTCGGAGCCCCGCACTGTGCCCTATTTTGGATGCCGCTATAAATGTAAAAACAACGTTAAAAGTTTGACCCTGCATATCAGGGTTCTTATCGATGTGTGTTTGCAAACGCGCGTACGCGAAGGTGATATCGGCCAGTTTACCGAAGCCTTGATCTCGTAGACTGGTTTCTTTTATCACCTGTCGTTTTATCTGTGAGATTTAGAATGGTGTACACGATGGCACACATGCAGGCGCGAAGCTTTGATTGGACCCTGGTTGAGTTTTACGGGCGCGTGGTTTCGATCGGGAGTGTTTAGCATGGGGATTATTAGGTGTATCGTGTATACGTTATTATACAATACCGATTGCCTTTCAGACATTATTTTTTTTTTCCTTATGACGGCACCATGTTTAATATGAGTGTTGTTTTTGTAAGATGAGTGTTGGCGTTTATTTTCCATCTTTTGCTGTTAGCTTGTTCCTTCAGCTGTCTGACCGACTTAATCAAGAGCCAAGGAGCCGCCGTTTTCTTATTTCTGCGCTAACGTATTCTTACGTCATACAAATAAAAGACCAGTACCTTAGAGCTTTGTTCCAGGAGCTCACTTTTCAAATAAACTTTCTTGTATAACGCAGACCAAGCATAAAACAGTCCACGGGTTTTTTTTTTTTTTTCCACTTTGCAAGACATTGATCTTTTTTTTTTCTTCAGAAGTTGTACTTGTTCTTTAGAGGATCGGCTCGACAGGCATCGGCATTTCGATTTGGTGTAAAACGGTTTCACCGCAACGATGAACATCGGGCGTACAACTAACGCTTGGTCGTCTCAGTTGTGTAGCGTCTTCATAGTACATTTCTTGTTCTCCACAACATTTGATCATGTTTCACACATTAAAACCATGACATGACAGAGGCGCCACAGTGGAGGGCTCCAGAAGCTTCACCCACCTGGTGTCCTTTAACGTGTACCGACAGCACACAGCGCGTGGGCCTCTGGAAATTTGCCTCCGTCGAATTGCAGCCACCTCCGCCGAGATTCGATCCTGCAACCTTTCAGTGTTATGTTTGCTGTCGGCGTTAGGCTTACCGTAGGCAAAAATCTTCAACAGAAAGAAAAAAAAAGCAGGCAAGAAGGCCCACTGACGTCAGTGTATTTCCTAAATTATCATGTGACGAAGTTCTTGACGTAATTAGGTACAACGTGACGTATAACGCGGGTGTCATACATACTATGTAGTGTATAAGCAGAATGACAGGATACAAAATGTGCATTGATTCAATGATAACAAGCACTAAAGAAGAAGAAAAGACTGCACGATCGAATGACGAATTTATTAGATGGGTATACTATGTACAATAAAATATCGATATGATCCGATCAAGGTAAAATACAGAGGCGTAACACGACTAAGCTATGACGTCACGCAAGCGTCTCGAACAAGTGGCACTAAAAACGTCATTCGGAACCGCTCAAGGGGCGAACGTTCAATGCTATGTACAGTTTTCGGCACCTCGACACTGCAAAGGCTGTCTACAGTTGATGACTGAACGCCGACATTGAGAAGTCTCCCTCACACGTCGAACGCTGACCAAGTCGGTGGTGTCACGGTTTTTGAGTGTGGACGACGATGACGGTGTGCCTGAGGCCGACACCATCGGGCGACGGTGTCGAGGCCTCCGAGAGCAGAGTCCTGCATGTGTCGAGGAATGCGCCCCGCTTCTCCATGGTCATGAACTGGATCAGCCCGAAGAATGGCACGTAGCACTCTGCACAAAAGAACGATCACTGCCAGGACAAATTATGGCACAGATATTGACTCCAGCGTAATTCACACTAGCCTACGAAATAGACACTGAAAACGGACGCGCGTTCTTGGCGAGACGTTACTAATGCACGCAGAGATTGTGTATGAAAAACAGTGCCCAGCGCTTCGCGTTTGGTAAAAGTAAAACCAGCTTAGGCCACGCTGCCGATCGTTAGAGCCGGGTTTCTTGAAGATTGTACATACAGGTGAAAGTACACGTCGCTTCGTAGCTTCGTACCACGGAGAGAATGATGATGAGTGGGGCGAAGCGTCCGTCCTTCCATTCATTCTTGCTACCATCTTCGCAACCATCCATGCGTCCATCCAACATTTCAAGTACCATGTCACGCCTTTTGATCATATGTTCATCATATACAAGTACCGCCATCCAGTGGACATTCCAAGGACTAAACTAGAGGTGACTACTACTACAATGACGACACGGGACGTACGACCCCCAGCGTAAGGAGCTGCAACCCTAAAAAATTGTTAACGACCTAAAAGTATTTGGTACTCTACTATGGGATACCATTAAATCGTCCCGTGGGCCTCACACTCGTTGAGGCCATGAAAACGCAGCTTTCGAATACGAAGAAGTGAAGGTAAACTACCAGGCGTTCCTTCGCTCTTGTTTCGGCCAGTAAAATGAATAGAAGTTCTACTAATGGTCTTAGGTATGGTCTTCAATTCATAGCAAACAAAGGAACAGCACAAACGATGAATACGGGAAAACGAGAAGACTTTGGCGTTTCCTCCGTTCGCCCAACGAATTGTTATACTACACTGTGCAAGATTATCTTGAATCACTCGTGGAGCCTATAGTTTGTAATGCCTTGCATGTGTTTCATTTGGCCGCGGCTCAGTATCGGAATTCATAGACCGAGTTCGTGACATCGATGTCATGGCATGGTCACTGGATCACAACTGTGGTCATGGGCTTCGCTAGAACATACGCGCTAATTGAGTGAATTGTACAGAGACACCACGTAAGCTTACGCAAAACAGACATACAAAATAAGACAGAAAGAATGTTGCACTTTGTAACCTTTACGCGGCTTGCATTGAAGTCACTGAAACTGCCCTGTACGAGCACTGCATGGTGGGATGTTTGCGACGTCAAGCTAACGTTATTAGTGTGGCCACATGCATTTTCTTTTGTTATTACTAAAGCACAATGGCTAGTAACTTTGTGGCCACGTCGTTATTATACCAAGCAGGTTAGGTTCCTCGGAATCGGTTCTTAGCGTAGCCACGGGACGGCTTAAGCTCTCCCATAGTAGAGTAACTAGTACTATAAATCGTTACAGACTTTTTGCTAAACGCAGGTTAGCGGCGGTGCGCCCATATGCTGTCGTTACGTCATCAAAGCCTAAACGTTAGTGAACCAGTACGTTATGAAGCGGCGTCCATGATGCCATGTGAAAGGCATCTATTGATAGCCTTCACCAGGCGCCATATAGACGTAGGTTGACGTACGACATGACGATTGGGATGATGTCAAAGCAGCATTAACTTCTTCAAAGTCATATCTACACCCCCGGAACGTTATTGGAATATGTGGAAAAATATGAAGGAAAGAAACTTGCGCGAGATGTGGTGATGACATTGACCTGACGTCGCCAACACCGAGGAGCATGTCTGCATGTTGGTACTCCTAAATGCCGGTTTCGATGACGTCAGCACAAGCCCTACAACGTACCTCTACAACTTTTGATTCCCGTTTGGCTTTTGTCGGATAAACGCTTACCGAGCCAGCTGTCCAAATCGGGCATCGTCCATATGGTGTCGTACATTCGGCACGAGACGAGCTTCATCCCGGAAGCGTCGATCTGATGCTGCTCTTCGGTCGCTACCATCTCCGGTATGGGTTCGCTGTAGCAGAATCGATCGGAAAGCAAGTGCCTCGGATTCTGTGAAGAGAAGCATCCACAATAGAACACCGTATTTAAAAAAAACGAAAAAAGTAACGACAGGTTTTGCAGTTGTAAAGTTGGTTTTGCGGTGAACAGACAGAAAAAAATCTAGAAAACGCAACGAGATTAACTGGTAAACAATTTTGTGGTTTGCTACCCAACGTGACGGGAAGGAAAAGCACAGAGATGAACAATGAGTTCGAGAAGCAAAATAGAGGAGGCTAGGAACTGGAATTATTGACTCGCCTTTATTTTTTTATTAATATTAAGTAGGACACTCACGAGAAATCAAGATTAAATGCGATCATGATTAACGTCTATTGTGACCTTCGATTGACTGCGCTGGCGTACAAGCGGTCGCTCAACTGGCTATAGATTACCGACGTTTGCATGCGGGCACTGCGTATAAGGGAGGAGTTGGCTTATGAGGGTGACAAAAAAATAAAGAGAGAACAAAGTTGCACAGGAGGTCATGGGCAACGACAGTATAGGAAGGTTTGAAAAACTTTCTCAGACTTGAAGAAACTGTGCAACTTAAATCGAGCAAAGTACACTAAAAAAAAAAGACGGGACTGGCGCCAGTTTTTTTTTTTCTTCGCGCACTTCATCGTTCAATTTGCACCGACAGATTTACTCTGGCATATAGGAATCAGTAAAAAGTAGCTCCGACCAGGAATCTTTCAGAAGCACAGTGGGCACATGCGCAAAATTTTTTTTCTCAAAAAGATCATGAAATACGTGATGCCGTACTGACGTACGAGCCAGGTGCAGGTTAGCTCAATTCATGAAGGAGCGCTTTGAATTTGTTCTAATTACCCTGTTTCTACAAACTCAATGATCGTAGAGTTCCACTTGCAGTACGGTTAACAAATTTCACCGTATACATACTATGTTAAAAAAAAGGCCAATGAGCGGGAATCTCTAAACGTCACAGCATCTGCTCCCCGACCCCCCCAACCCCTTTCTTCCTTTCTGCTGAAAACCAATCGTCTGCACTCCCCCCGAAAGCAACTTGTTCGCCGAAATGTTGAAATTGTTTTTTAGCCTAAGCAAGGAATTTCGACCACCGCGACCGCCAGATATAAACACTCACGTGAGAAGGATACTCACAGGCAGCCAGTGCCTCCACTTGCTGGTGTGGTAGAGCCGGTACCACACGTCGGTGATCGCGGCCCCAGCGAACGACACCGTGAGACATTCCCCGCCTTGCTTCAAGCAGGAGTGCACGTTGCGGTACGCCCGCGCCAGGTCTCGCACGTAGTGGAAGGTCATAAACGAGTAGACCCGGTCGAACTGTCCGTACGCGTCCACGATGCGATTGACGCCGTCCATCTCGTGGCGGAAGTCGCAGTCGATGTCCAAGACGTCGTAGACGACGTCCCGTTGTTTGAACTGTGAGCTGGCGTAGTCCACCATGGCCGCAGACTTGTCGGTGGCCACCAGGCGTCTGCAGGGGCGCAGTCGAGGCAGCAGGGCTTCGGTCGTGAAGTTACCCGGTCCGCATCCGATTTCCAGGTACTGGAAGTCTCTCGTCGCCGGTCGCCTGAACCGGGTGCTCTCCAGGGCGCTGAGGTTGTCTCGGTAGTTGTGCATCTTGAGCCAGAGAAAAGACTTGGGATCGCGTTCGTCGCTTCCGATACCCCTCCTGGTTTGGGGCGTTGATGTTGCTACGGCCTGCAGCATAGACCTGCGCCTCGCGAGCCTAAATGTTTTCTCCAGGCAGCTCATGGCTGTATACCGTACTAAAGAATGGGCGATGGCGAAAATCCGAGAGCAACAGGAAGCGTTTTCCTCGACGCGTTCGTTACCGAGGTATATATACAAAAAAGGACAGGAGCACCGCGTCGCTGCTTTATCGGGGGGTCTTTCACTGGAGATATCACGTTGTGTCTCCACCTATATATGATAACAAGTTGTCGGGCAGATTTAGAGCCCACTCAGCAGTTTCTATTCGTCGGTTAAGAGGGCGGTGATAGCAGCTGTTTTCAGACGCGAAGCCGTTTTTTTCTTTTTTTACTAGCCTGTGTAACGCCGACCCCCCTTTCACCACAACTGCGCATATGCTAGTGTCTCGTTCCGGCCCAGGAAGACACCTGTAAAACTGTCACCTCCTTCCCCATCTCTAGCCTCGCAAGACCGACGCAGGCAGGGTCAAAGACTGACTGCTCGCGATGCGCAACTCTTCGCTGACCTGGATCGCGTGTAATTGAGTCGAAGGCGTCTGTACTTCGCTTTCGCTTGACGAGTTCCAGCGTCAACGTTGCCGCCAGTGTAAGCGTTGGCGCCCACTGCTTCGCATCTACACACGGTTCCTTTTAGCCTGAGATGGTCCTAGTTTTTTTTTTCTTATCTGACACATGAAATAAGAGCCCAATTTACGGGACTGCACTATTAACGGTGGAATGTGTTTTGTTGTGGCTGCTGCGCACGGCTTATCAGCCACCGACGCTGCCACTTCTTAGCGCTCTGTGTTGATTTACGCGAGGTATCGTAGAGTACACGCGTCAAACCTGTTTCGTGAACCTGTCTTTGTTTTCTCGTACGTCTGCAGTCAATGTGGACCGTTATCAAGCGATGATAGCAATGAGAAAGACTGTAACGTATACATCATCACCAACAACGAGTCGTCCGAGAGGGGCGGTGTGTTGACTTGCACTTCATTTTACTCGGCCAAAAGCTGGGACTTTCGCCGTCAACAACAACGAAACAAAAATACAGCCTGCTCCATGAATATATCCGTCAGGCAGCAGTTAGCGCATGAGCGCATGCGATTGCCTAGCGAGATTTCATGACGTAAATCTGCCACTAGATTTGAAATACGCGCACTTACACATTTCGAGAATCATCATAATCATTATCAGGTCGTTTGATCTGTTTATTTGAGCACTGTCCCCCTCTGGGCGTGTGACGTTCGTGATGATGCACGTGTAGACAACAACAACAACAACAACAACAACAACAACAACAACAACAACAACTACTACTACTACTACTACTACTACTACTACTACTACTACTACAGTAGTAGTAGTGCTAGTAGTAGTAGTGGTATGGTAGTGCTACAGTAGTAGTAGTAGTGGTAGTAGTAGTATAGTAGTAGTATAGTAGTAGTAGTATATCAGTAGCAGTAGTAGTAGTAGTAGTATACCACTACTACTACTCACCGGCCGCGGCGCCCGCATTTGAATGAAGGTCGCAAAATGTTTGAAGCCCGTGTGCCTCAGATTTAGGTGCACGTTAAACAACCCAAAATAAGGTGGTCGAAATTTCCGCTGCCCTGCACTAAGGCGTCCCTTATACTTATATCGAGGTATAAGTACGTAAAATCCCAACAATTATTTGTTTATAAAGAACAGAGACAGAAGGAGCAAGAAGCCAAATAAAAGAATTCAAGGGTGGAACAGCGCGACAAATACGTACAGGTCAAACAAAATGAGAAGACAGAAAAAAATCCACTTATTACTTTTATCGGAGTGATCGAAATGTAAGTTTATGCACGTGAATAGTAAGCTAGCAATTTACGGAACCACGAGAAATTCCGATGGGTAAGCTGCTCGCGAGGACGCTTCGAGACGACGAAACGTAAATCTGACATGCAGCGTGTGGTCTCGGCGGATGAATCATATCAATAGATTGACGTTTTGTTGTCGTCAGTGGAGAGGTAAGCGACCACTGAAGATTGTTCAAACCGTCAACACGTGTCGAGGGAGTCGTCGTATTAAAGAAAAAAGAGTTAGGCATGCAGACGGAGACGCACGAAAAAGAAAACAAACAATTGATATCAGAGCCTCGTCGTCTTACTGTTCTTTATTTTATAGGTACATGAATATCTAATAAGTATATACTACGTTCTACCTACTATCTTTGCTTGGTTGCTGACACAGACGTCATGGGTTCAACTGCAACCAGGACAGTCGCATTTTGGTGGTGGTGAATCGTCTGGGACCAGTGTACTCGTAATGCCGGTGCGCGTTGAGGAACACCGTGTGGTTAAAATCGCGGAGACCTTTATTATGGCATGCCTCATCTTCATATCATGGATTCGGGACGTAATACATCACAGATTGTGATCAGTATTAATGAACTACCTTTCTGAAGACACATAGCTGGTAAATGTACACGGAAACAACGTGATTTCTGGTATTAGAATAATAACTTTTTTCAACGAGGAACTAATGGTGTAGCTGACGCTTCATGACGTGGTTACGTACACGGCATGTATGAGTTCATATGTACGAAAATAGTCAGCTTCCAGAGAGCGTAGGATGTCCCGGATTATCACGATAAGTGCGTTAGTGCACATGGTAGCGGGCCCATTGACTTGGTCATGCTTAGCAGCTTGAGACGTCAACCAAATATGTTGCTTTGTGCTATATTCCATTTCATACTGCATCGGGTGCAACGCTAAAAGCAAGCGAAACTTCCTGCAGCAGATGCGTTCGAACCAAGTGATAGTTTGAGAAGTTTACCACCCGTAGTGTGTGTGTGTGTGTTTTCTTGGACGGGGGATGGGGGTAGGGGGAGGGTAAACTAACCCCATGATTTATACGGTTGTCGATAGGCTGTTCTGTACAGTTTAGCTAGTCTCTATTTTTTCCTTTAGTCTTCCGTGATTCTGAGACCTTGAAGCTCGAACATGGAACCAACCGATCATGACATCCGAATCACTTTATGTCCATGCCCCACAAACACGTGACTGGAGTCACACATTCATTTTTTGGTGTACCCCATGTGGTCACCACGGGTTGAAACCGAGTCACCTTCGAATTAATGTTGTACATTTTCGCATAGATAGTGAAGTTCCACCTCTTCTGAAGATTGTCGTCGACGTGCTTCTGAAATAATCACTCCAAAATCCCCTTAAAGGTTGACCCATACACCGAATAGGGCAAATGCCTTCTTTCAAATGGCACCATTAGCTGAGAATTGCAAACTTGTGTCCATGTGCTTTAAATTATCGATGAATTCGCCCTCTAACTGTCAATTGCTAGGTTCTTGATTAGCTCAATTGACAGAGCGACCACCCCGGCTAGGCGTTGGTCTCAAGTTCGAGCCCTGGAACAGAACGAATTTTTTGGCAACTGAGAGGCTTTCTATCTGGAAAATCCGTATGAATTTCTTTGAGGCTTTGTGCTACAAACGGGTGGTTGTCTTCTTTTCCTTTTTAACTTTCGTCTTACATCAAATTTTCCTAAACGATTTATCGCGCGAAAGAGGGATTTGTGTAAGACGAAAAATTGCAGACAAGTGGATGCTTCAGCATGGCAATGCCCTGTGTCTCCCGGCCCCTTCCACCAGGGAAGTTTTCACCTAAAAACTCATCAACGTGATTCCTCAACCCCCCTGTTCACCTGATTTGAGCCCTTGTGACTTTATTTTCTTTTCTAAAATTGGAACAGGCCTGACAAAGACGTCCTTTTGGAACTTCAGAGAGCATTTATAGGACAGTGACCGTCTAGTTAATAGCCATTCCGTTTTTAAACTTCCAGCACTGCTACCAAGAGTGGGAACAAGGACTCCGCCTGTGTATAGCTGCACAATAGATACTCTGAAGCGTACAGCATTGATATTCGAAAAAGCTAAAAACTTTGGTGAGGACACGGTCGGTCTGTTTACTTTTCTGCCACACCCCGTGCTCCGCCGCGGTGGTCTAGTGGCTAAGGTACTCGGCTGCTGACTCGCAGGTCGCGGGATGAAATCACGGCTGCGGCGGCTGCATTTCCGATGAATGCGGAAATGTTGTATGCCCCTGTGCTCAGATTTGGGCCCGTTAAAGAACCCCAGGTGGTCAAAATTTGCGGAACCCTCCACTACGGCGCCTCTCATAATCATATGATGATTTTGGAGTGTTAAACCCCACATATCAATCAATGAATCACCTTGTATAGCTGAGGCGTGTGTGGGACACTTGCTCTAAAGGGATAACGTGTACACAGCTTGCAGCCTACAATCTCAACTTACGCCTCCATTATTATCTTTTTAAACGCACGCGAGGTGCCGTAAGTGCATATTTTGGCTGACTTTAGGAAACCCCTCCTGGCGCACACTGTGCGTAAGCTCACTATCGCATGTTTTTGCGCGTCGCCCACAGATAATGTCTTCCTGTATCACCTTGACCTTGTACGATTCAGCTGTCCGAAAACGTGCAGCGAGGCATGTTTGAGCAAAAGGCTGCCAAATGTTTGTTGTTTTGTCTGCGCCTTGCTAACGGCATTTCCCACATCGAAGACAGCAAAGGCTGTTGCGCTAGACTGTCATTGTCCTTCGGCAATGGACCTGGCAAGCGTGTTATCACAGCGAAAAGCTTTAGGTGGCCTTGTTTACAAAACGTGACCCCGTGGGCCTTTTGGAGGCTAAATCACGACAGTGGCGGAAAAGCTACTGTAAAAGCCTCTATTTGGTATAGCTGTTCACTGCACGTGGTGTATTCGGTTCATGTAATTATCTCAGCCCGGGTTATCTGTGCCGATTATTTACGCGCCTACAACGAGAAGTTGGGCAAGAAAAAAATTTCGTTGGTTGACCGTTTTTTGGTACGTCACTTTCTTGCGGTAGTAACTACGATGGGTTGAGATTATTCACGATACGGACGATGCCTGCTGGCACTGTTTTACTTTCTTCAAAGAAATCCGTTATTTAAGTGAGACCGGCATGTTTTTTTAGGAAGAAGCGACTTACGACACCGACCGGTACGTCCACCTTTCTTCTGCTATTTCACGGTAGAGCTCTCACCTTGAATCACATACTTAGCAAATGATCTCTACCAACTTCCTATCTCGGAGACTGGAAGGGCCATGGTCAGTGCACCGGAACTACCTGCGAGATAATCCCATACGTTCACTGGCTGGTTGAACTGCTTTGAGTAAACGTGCAAGGCTTCAAGGTCATACCTAGAACGTTCACGTCTTTTAACCACCATGCCACCAGATCTTGAAGCACAAACGCGCTCAAGAGGTAATCTCAGTTGTCACAAAGTCAATGCCCAGGAAAGCTGAAATTCGGATCGCGAAGCAAGTCTGACACGTGGGATCAGTGGTTGAAATGCTCGGCTTCTGGCCCGAAGGTCGCGGGTTCGATCCCGGCCGTGGCGGTCGCATTTCAGTGGAGGCAAAGTTGTTGAGGCCCGAGTACTGTGCGATGACAGAGCACGTTAAAGGACACTACCAAGAACGTTCATGTCTTTTAACCACCATGCCACCAGATTGTGAAACACAGACGCGCTCAAGAGGTAATCTCAGTTGTCACAATGTCAATGCCCAGAAAAGCTGAAATTCGAAGCGAGAAGCAAGTCCGACACGTTGGATCAGTGGTTGAGGTGCTCGGCTGCTGGCCCGAAGGTCGCTGGTTCGATCCCGGCCGTGGCGGTCGCATTTCAGTGGAGGCAAAGTTGTAGAGGCCCGAGTACTGTGCGATGACAGTGCACGTTAAAGGACAGTACCAAGAACGTTCATGACTTTCAACCACATTGCCACCAGATCTTGAAACACAGACGCGCTCAAGAGGTAATCTCAGTTGTCACAACGTCAATGCCCAGAAAAGCTAAAATTCGGAGCGAGAAGCAAGTCCGACACGTTGGATCAGTGGTTGAGGTGCTCGGCTGCTGGCCTGAAGGTCGCGGATTCGTTCCCGGCCGTGGCGGTCACATTTCAGTGGAGGCAAAGTAGTTGAGGCCCGAGTACTGTGTGAGGACAGTGCATGTTAAAGGACACCTTGTGGTCAAAATTTCCGTGACCTTCCACTACGGCGTCTCTCAATATCATATCGTGGTTTCGGGACGTTGAACTTCAGATATTAATTAGTGCAAGAAGTAAGAGGCCAAATGTTCTCCCACACATGGTGTCAATGTTAAGTTCATTCTGTTTGCAATTAACGTTCACTCGCCCGCTTCTTTTATACGACGTACTCGCATGCTTCCAAAAGTGTCCAAACAAGGACACTCCGTCGGCCATCCTGAAAGGACAGTGAGAGTATATGTCTCCAAGTGATTCATGAGACGCTCGATTAGAGAGTGGTCAGAGACTGTTCAAAACAGCTTGCTCCGAAATTCACATCACCTGGTCGAAGCCTGCTTCCAAAGGTCGGGCTGCCCCCGCTGCAGCGTCGAGTTTATACGTTTACAGCGCTAACCGATCTTCGCGTATCCGTGCTTAAGAATGTAAATGACGTGGAAATATCTCTGGAAGGCATCAAATGATTCCGATTTTATGGTCCCTCAACCACAGATTGTGTGTTATATTGTTGTCACACGGGGTACTTTTAATCGCGATCAGTGTCGATCCGAATTAACCATAATCCGGATTAGCTGTTGGTATACAGTCACTTTAATTGCGATCAGGTGCGATCGGCATTAGGACTATCGCGATCCGCGCATTGTGATCTGGCTGAGAGATCGCGATTTCGTGTTGTCTGGTCGAGCTTGTTGAAAGCACAATAAACAAGAAAATCAAGCATAGTTCAACAAGAACACTTTAAAACAGCTACAGGTTTATAGAAAGCGAACTCTAAACTGTTTGAATTGGAACAATATCTGAAACATTGCATATTTTTAGATTCGTATCAATCGCACATAGTTATGGCAGAAACAGGCGAGAAGCAGTCTACCGTTGCCTTCCGCGCTTAGTTCAACTCTCGCACTGTCGGAGCTGCTGGAGAACCTCGAAGCAAACTGATTATATAAGTGTCGCAAACATTTCGACTATACGTTGCAACGTGCGCGCACTTCGTGGTCGAACGAAGAGACCTTTACAGTAATTGAGCGCAGACAGGAGCGACTGGAAATCTTGAGGCGCCAAAAGTGAAACTCGATCTGGCGCGTATAACGAGATTGACGCTCTGCTGTGATTGGACGGCTACGAGCGGAGGCCATCAGAAATAAAATCCAAGGTTAAGAATCTCACACAACAATACAGGTAAATGCAAGGAAAACTCTATTGAATGATGGGTTTATAAAATTACTCTTGTAGTGGCACGCAAAGTTTTTGACGTTCGAGCGGTGATTGCACGAATAACATTGCTGATAAAGGGCTCCACAAAAACATCATACGCCGAGTTTTGTCAGTGGCATGTTTTACCGCATGCAAGTGCCTCATTGTGCATTTGATCTGACCCAATCTCGAACCGGATTAGTTGGGGTCGTGTAGCAGTGGTCATAAAGTTGATCACGATCAAGAAAACTCATCCGGATCGCCCTGACCGCGATTGAAAGTGCCCGTGTGACACTGGTATTACACTAATGTGGATCAAGCGCTGCGGGTGGGTGGGTGGACAGATGGACGGACGTGAGCAGGAGCACGGCCGCTGGATGCATTTAAGAATTGGATTGGATAAACTTTTATTGGGTCCTCCAAAACACGTATCACTGTGTTGCAGGCAGCTCCCACGTGGGGACTGAGATGCCGAGCTCCTCAGCCACCTCGCGGGCTTGGTGGACAGCCCATGGCTGTTCTGCCAAGGACGAGCTAGGAATCACCACCTTCCTTAAAAAAAAAAATCGGCCGAACCCACGCACGAGGGAATCGACGTTATGCGATGCATGCAGAGGAAAGGTAACCTATATGTTGCAGTTTTTTTTTTAGCGACACGTCATGAAATGATGCTAAGTATATGTACAAATGTTCCACGCACAGACATATGTTGGAGAGTTGCAGATGTTTATACAACCAGTTGTTTGCACATGCGACACGATGTAAACTGGAACATGCGTATTTGTAACCCCATAAGCTCATATGAAGCGCTGATGCCCGCGAAGATGCTGGCCCTGGACACTGCCACATAAATAAACTTCAGTGCACGGTACCTAACCACAATTGACGTTAACCCGACGTGACGACTGTAGCCAAGGAGTGCATATGTAATTTTTGTAAAATTAAGTAAGCAGCACTGCAGTCACTATTGACGGTTCATGAAGATTAGCGGTTATTTAAAAAGTAGTTCCGAGACCTCGCGTAGCTCTGCGGTAGAATGCTTGACTGCCACGCAGAATGCTTGGGTTCGATTCGTGCTGCGACACTGTAATTCATTATTTGCATTCATCGGGGGGTCAACGCTGCCTATGTCAGGTTTTTCTCAACACTGACTATTATTCTATGCCATCGCTGGGTCGACTCTATACCAATGTCGGGCATTTCTTAACGCTTACGCGCTAAAATTACCCATGTGTGTTCTCGTCCTTGCTAGGTTAGACACTAAGTGTTAATCACCTGTGGCACATACCCGCATACCAGCGGCACATACCAGCCCGTGGGTATGTGCCGCTGTCTGACGGGAAGTGTTGGACGACGTACGCGACTGGATTGTGAGATTATTTATGTCTTAACCAGTGCGTCATGTTCGTCAAACTGTATTACCCTTCCATGCTACTTTTGGTTCACGCCAAGTTAAGGGGGTGACCACAAGAGCACCCAAACGTAAGCGGTTAGATAGATAGATAGATAGATAGATAGATAGATAGATAGATAGATAGATAGATAGATAGATAGATAAGATAGATAGATAGATAGATAGATAGATAGATAGATAGATAGATAGATAGATACGCTCAAAGTACCCGAAGTTCCCTAAGAAATGCTTCGCATTTAATAACTGCGGTGGACCTACCATCATCTGTGTAAGAGATTCGTGTGAAGTAGTTTCCATTGCAACCGTAATAACTAACTTTTTCACTTCTGATGTAAATACTACACGTATTAGTAAATAAAAGTTCGCCGTCCCAACTTGAAATGTTACGTTTCTATGAAACGTTACGTTAGAACCTTTGCCCTAGTTTACCAAGAAGTTCAAGCCTTTTTTCACAAAAAGCTTGGGACACTAACATGTTTCTCTAGGGTGAAGTCTCCTGCGTCTTATGCGGCGCAGCAATGATGCCAACCCTAAAAGTTTCCCGAACGGCTCTCCCCGTCGACAGTGCACCGCCGTGAAATGCGTTCGCCTAATTTCTCACGCGAGACGGCTTTATTCACTCCCATAGTGGAGTAACTAGTACCCTAAATCGTTGCCCTCTTTTTCCAAACACTCAGCCGTAGATTAAGCAGTCTCGTTGTCCTCTCGTGCTCCTTGCTTGAGTTGGGACTGCTTAATGCTCTCCCATAGTTGAGTTCATGTACTCTGAACCGTCGAAATTTTGTTCTAAACACACTCAGCCTCGAACCATTGCTCCACTCGCTAAATGCTGGTTCATACGTTCGAGGCATTCCACCACCAGGTATTGGCACCGTGAAGGTGACAGCATTTGCTGACGACATCACGCGCTGCTCATTCGGCACGTATCACTGTTAGTAAGCAGTGGTTACATTGTTACTCACCACAGATGCCAGCCGACAGCTCGGTGCGTGTGCGGAAGAGGGGGTGGTGTTGTTGTTGCGAAAGGAGCACCGTGGATATTCCCAGTTACGATAAGAGCAGTGGCACCACTCGATGTTGCTTTGGATGCTTTTAGACGTTTGCATACATACCCTCTCTGACTGCGTTCACTCCAGGCGTGTGCGACTAAAAAGTTTCGAATGACGAGTTGAATAGCGTTCCACTTGATTCGAAACTTGAATGGAATACTTAATTTTTTTGATTTGGTAGTCGAATAAAATACTGCACGTGTGAAAGAAAAGACTGGTGAAGAACGATATATGTAAGGAAGGCTGTCTTATCCCCACTAACGTGATGCATGGGCAAGGGTGAAAAATGCGGTGTTCTACTTCCACTCCCCTATATGGCATCAAGGGAATAACTTTACAGCTGCAATATTGTTATAGGCTATTTGTTGAGCTCTTTCGTTCTTCATTTTTAGTGTACTGGCAGCGACTGGCGAGATTTACCCCCTTTTTGTGGCACACACCCGTTTGGACGATGGAGCGTCACTACAAGACGCAGCCATTACGACATTCAACGTCCAGAAGCCGTAACGCCATTTCGAAAACGACATGGTCAAAGAGAAAGGCGTATCGCTTTACGTTACAATCGTAGAATAATGAAGGTGAACGCAGCCGGAGCTTTTACGGGACTATTGACGCTATGTGAAAAAATCATGAAGGTGTTTCTGGTTATAACTACGAAGGTGCCAAAGCGACATACATATGACACAGTTTTCATCACGCCACTAATGATGATGTACTCTCATGGGTATTGCTTAATATCTGTACGAGTTTTATTTGAAGTCTGTTGACAAAGTTTAGGTACAGTATCGTTGTCATTTCTGTATTTAAATCAGAAGTCACAAAATATTTATAACGCTCTATAGTTGTTGCTGCATACAAGATTCCGTCAGCTTGCATCGTTGTGGTCGTTTTGTCGCCTAAAGGTAACCGAATATTCCTTTCTAGTGCCTGTGAATGTTTTTTTTTAAATAAAGTGCCGTGAGATTCTTTGACTGGTTTTAATATGTTTACATAATCATTCTAGGGCCCTTTAAAAATGGTTGCCGTACTAGTTGAAAAACCATTCGCGTAGTATTCGATTCGGTCCGCTCACTATTGTGATATAGTACTTGTAATAAAACACCTCCGAGGCTCCAACGCAGTGATTCCAACCTAAGACAACGTTTTTTTCCTAGATTAGCATTCGAAAATTCCCAAGATTACTGAAAAAATCTCTAGGTTATGTTTCAATGTGATTATTCAGGCTAATTGACTTTTAACTAAGTATTAGGATTGTGCGCTTTGTGGCCTAAAACCATACCACTTTTTAAGGTCTTTTTTTTTGTGTGTAACGTAGTTTCAAATGACGTCACAGAGGCCTCCATCTTAGGATACCAGCTCATTGAGATGCTGTGTAAAACGTGCGTAGCAAGTGAATGTGACAACTGCATGATTAGTAAGTACCCTTGGCGTACCCTTGGCTTTCCCTTGACGTTCTCTTGTGTTCCCCCTTGACGCGGATTGTGGACAGAAGAAAAGCGAGGATGGAGCACAAAAGATCGCGGGGTCCGAACAAATCGTGCCTTCTCTCTCTCTCTGACACTCTCTATAGTGAGATAAAAAGTCATGGTTGCCACCATCTTAGGGAGCCCAACGCAGAGAAGCTCTCTGTGACGTAAAGTGAAAAGTATGTGTTAAGCGCTCGCAGGTGGCGCCAGTCGCGCCTAAAGACAGATTTGTCTGTAAAGTTCACTCGGCACTGAGTACATCGATGTGATCATTCGGGTCAACTGCAAGTCTGTAGCGCATTTCTCGTACCTGCAGCTTCTGAGGTGGTAGTTCATTCTTAACTTTACATATTTGCAATTACTGCAGTAATTGCGAATACAACAGTAGTTACAGTTTCAATATTTTTCATGTGTTTACATAGTCCCTCTTTTACAAGCTGATAGACACACCTTTCCTCTGTATACTTTCCATAAGCTCTCTGTTTGGCAAATTTTCTTCGCCACTTTTGCGCCCTCGTGTAAAGGGCATGACGGCAAGACTGAAAACACCAGAACAAGTCTTCTTTTCGCTATTCGACCCGTGGTTTTGGCATTATTGAACCCGTACCACCTTACCCAAACTTCGTTCCTACTTTATTTCACTCTGTTCCTCTCTAAAGCCTCCTGGTTAACTTAAGACGTTTCCCGGCGAAGGCACGCAATGAGCATAAAATTGACGTTTTTTGTTTGTGTGTGTGTGTACACAACACACACATCGTCAAGATGAAGTTTATCTTGTTTCACAAAGCAGCAATCCCTCGAGGCACTGATGATATGCGCGTGCATTGTAAACTCCTACGACAACAGTTCCACTTCCCACGGTATTCAAATAGCGTATGATAATCTCGCGTTACAGAACTGCTATCTCCTCCACTCGGCCCAGCAGAACACCCTTAAATAGAAAGAACACGAAATAGCCAAAATTATTGTTATTTACAGCCTCTTCCCTTTCACTTGAAAGGGCGTGATTAGTAAGTAATATCTTCATTCAGGCTGAGTAATCTGACCTTTCCAGAGCCTTACCAAAATTTCTAGATTCATAAAAAAACGCTAAATATCCCTGAAAGCGGAGAGGGTATTAGAAAAAGAATCACAGCATATCCATGGCGTGAATCATGGTGAGTGGGGGCGAAACTTCGAAGCCTTGGCAGTATATGGGCAAACCGTGAATCATCCGCTGGCCGCGTCATTCCGTCCGTCCGTCTGTCTCTATGTATGTATGTGTGTGTGTATGTATGTATGTATGTATGTATGTATGTATGTATGTATGTATGTATGTATGTATGTATGTATGTATGTATGTATGTATGTATGTATGTATGTATGTATGTATGTATGTATGTATGTATGTATGTATGTACATCCGCCTGTTTATCCGTCTGTGTGCCTGACCGCCCATTTGTCTGCATGTCCGTCTTTCTGTCTGTCCATGCGTCCGTCCCTCTAGGAACACTCCAAGTACCACAATCTCACATCGTCTCATCATAAATTCATCACATACAAGTACCGCCATCCAGCGGACATTCCAAAGACTAAAATGAGAAGTGGTTACTACATATAGGAGACGCATGACCCGCGTCTGAGCAGCTTCACCCCTAAAAGTGGTTAACGACTTAGAGTACGAGTGAGGCCACATAAACAAAAATTATGGCTCCAAAATCGGTACATTTTAGTGTTCAAAGAAAGTAGTTAACGATTGAGAGTACTTGGTAGTCAACTATGAGAGAGCTGAAAGCCGTCGCGTGGGCCTCACACTTGATCAGGCCGCGTCGAGAAGCCAGACACGGGCTGTACAAGCACGTGTGCTTAGGAAAAATGTTTAACAATTTCGAGTACTCTGTACTCCACTGTTGGAGAAACTGAGCCACTACAAACACATTTTAGACAAGCCTATATGGTTGGCGTCAATGCTGCGACGCATTAGAGGCAGGCAACTTCACCCTATCAAAACATGTTAGTGTCGTAAGCTTTCTGTAAAAAAAAAATCAACTTTTTTGCAAACTAGGGCAAATACTCTCACATCTCTTTTCAGGGAAATGTAACATTTTAAGTTGGGACGGTGAACTTTCAATTACTAATACGTGTAGTATTCACATCAGAAGCAAAAAAGTTAGTTACTTTGGTTGCAATGGAAACCAACTTGCGCGAATCTCTTGCACAGATTATTGGTAGATCCACCGCATTTATTTTAAGGTGGACGCCTTTAATTCATCCAGCGGCCATGCTCATGCTCACGTTTGTTCGTCCATTCCAAGAAGGGCCATTCCATAGAGGCTGTGTTTCAATTCTCAGACAGCACGTAGACAGTCTACGCAGACTGCTTAGAACGGAACACCGAGCCCATACTGTCCGAAAATTGGAACACGACTAGATGGCTTTTACGTGACGAGACGCCACCTCGCGTGGAGAAGAGAAAGCCAAAATAAAAAAAAAATGTAACAGCTGTATTTTCTGGCTTATATTTGTGTTAATATCTGAAAAAAAATTAAGCGTTACTCACATTGAGCTTTTGGAGAAGTTTCCGTTTGTGGGCATGCAGACGACCATTCCGGCGAAATTCGGTCAATCTGAGTGATTCGCTGAGTCACCATCTTATTTAGACAGCAGAGTACTCTGCATCTTATTTGTCTATGATGCGGTCTTCTCGGAACTGTCTACTTTGCCGGCTACGGGAGAATTGGAATGGGACTCAAGATGACCGCCATCCATTTAGCTCTGTATTTAGCCGTCTTCGACGAGTATTGGAACACAGTCCGAGTTTCTCACAAATACCTAGAGCGAAGTGTGGCGCCACCTTTTATGCGAAATTCTTAAGGTGCGATGTTGGAACGCTGGGAATGATGGTATGTGTGTCTGCGAGGCTTATGTTGGCTGATGTTGAGCGAGGCTTCGGCTCAAAAGCGAATGTGATTGCGTAAATAATGCTTCTTTAAAACAAAGCGTTTATAAGCGGATATCATCCATGCTTATTATATTCTAAAATAAAAGTTCACTCGCCTTACGGCACCACCGAACGGCGAAGGAAAGAAACATATGGCGTAAACGTGGCGTAAAGAACGCTCGTTTTGTCGTCTGCCTGCGAAGTTTGGCAGCCGTTGGTTACTTCTTACGCTACCTAAAACACTACATCAACGTAGAAGGTTCTAGTGTGAAATACAACACGTTTTGGTGCAATGACAACAATAAATAGCTTATTATGTGCTCTTTTGGTAAGAAATCCGTCATTTTAACGTCAAGCCAGACGCGTCTTTGAGGTATACACATCCAAGTCAAGTTCGAAGCTCACGTATCCAGTCAATCCCTTGCATCCAGCAGCCCACTAGCGCCACATTTCCATCTAGGTATCATTGTGAGAAGCTCTATTGTCCATCCATCCATCCATCCATCCATCCATCCATCCATCCATCCATCCATCCATCCATCCATCCATCCATCCATCCATCCATCCATCCATCCATCCATCCATCCATCCATCCATCCATCCATTCATCCATCCATCAGTCCGTCCATCCATCCGTCCGTCCATCCATCCGTCCGTCCATCCGTCCCTTCGTCCATGCTGGTTTTATTGTGCACTGCGTTTCAAGCAATTTGAATGAACACGTGGCGCGTGATGAGCTTCGGCCGTTGATGGGTACGACTGCACAAACCGCCGCTGAAAGGTATGGGTAGGTATCAGCTGCATCAGTTGTGCCATGCCAAGTACTCGTCCAGAAGGTCGTTGTAATATAATACTGGCCATGAGAAGAATACCTGTGATGGTTAGCTCGTTAGTATCCGATGCTTCCCCGCACATCCTAAGACCTGGAAGTGGCGACTACATCTAATCAGTGCATGATATGGCCTTAGTGACAACCTCAGGTTTAAGGCTGGCGGCGCACTCGAAATTTCACATCTTATTCTTGGTTTATGCGCATGTGGTTTTGGTGTCAGTAGGAGGCTGGAATAATTCGGTCGGCAATCAACGCAGTGTCACTTTTTTTTGTCCTATTGATTCAGTGTTTCCACTCGTGAATAAACAGTGCGTGTTCGCGCTTGTCTCCGAACCCTTCCTTAGAAACGCATTTGTTTCGTGCAACACTTTGCTGTCTAGTAAGCCCAATAATGTAGCCCATGCTCCATGCGCCTTCTGCAATCAACAAACATTGTTGGTGGAGTGGATGTCAGTTGTCAGCATCACGTGTGCTGGGCATTCAGTCATGGTGTGTGTGTGTGTGTGTGTGTGTGTGTGTGTGTGTGTGTGTGTCCGCGAAGTAGGGGTGTATTTAGAATTTTTTTTTTCGTGGTGGGGGGTTTCGACTTCATTTTATGTGTGTTCGTGCGTCCATTATATATACGCAAGCAAAATATAAAAAAAATCCCTCAAATCTCTCCGTAAATGAAACCCGGTCAAATACTCTGTCAAAATGGAACCCTGTCAAAATTTGCTCGGTAAGCTCAATAACTTAGCAGTTAAGCTTACCCTTCCTGAACTGACGAGCTCTGAGGTCGAAGGCTTACACAGACTTCCAAAAACCGGCAAAGTTCCTGTTGTGCTTGTTTGTTTCGTGTCACGAGCAACACGTGACCAGTGGATGGTTAAGAAGGTCGAATTAAAAACTGCTAGCTCTAACGTGTATTTTCTTGATAATCTGACGCCACAGAACAAGAAACTTCTCTGGCTAATGAAGGCGAAGGCAGTGGAATACCAATATCAGTTCGCGTGGCAAAAATCCGGCAAATTGTGTGTGCGCAAGGTGCCTGGTGATCGAGCATTGCGCATAGACAGCGAAAGTGACCAAGAAAAAATTCGTTGAACTGTGTCTTCTATCACTTACGTTACTTCAATTTTCAGTTATCCCCCTCAATGGCTATCTTGCATGAAGTCATATATCATGACGCTCAAACTTTTAAATCATTTGTGCAGGGCCCTTCTTTTAAGGAGCTGGACAGAATGTAGATCTTTCATTTAAACATACGTAGTATGAGAAACAAGCAAACTGATGTGCTGTTTGATTCTTTAGATACTACGTTCGATTTTTTTTGGCCTTCACTGAGACTTGGTACTCTTGCACGTCCGATGTAGTGTTCATCGAAGGATACAAACGTGAAAGCGTGCATAGACCGAATTGTAGGGGTCGTGGTGTGTCGCTATATATACAAAAAGATGTTTCATATGCCGTGCTTCCCGAATTTTGTTGTGTCAGCGCACATTATGAATCCATTGCCGTTCAATGTGTAATGTCCCTGATTGTCACAGTTTATCGGCCCCCATCAGGGGATATTCAAGAATTTCTGTGCTTTATAACTTCGATGATTGAATATGCGTCCTTGAGAAATTTACATATTGTGCTTGTCTGTGATATTAATATTGATTTGTTACTTCTTACTCCACAAAGTAGACAATTTTTAGATGTAATGGAATCATTTTCGTGCAGGAACATTATAAGTTTGCCTACTAGAATAACAGCAGAAAGTGAAACTTTGCTAGACCTATGTATAACTAATTATGATAGAAATGACGTCAGTGTTGGTGTGCTAACAACTGATCTGAGTGATCCTTGTCCATATTCTGTTTTTTTCCTGCAGCTAAGAAAGGAAAAAAAATAGTGTTAACGGTGCTCCTGTTCCATATCGCTTTTTCAATACCAATGCCTTGTCTGCATTTCATGCTAGTATTGAGAGTATCGACTGGGAGATTGTCTACAGTGAGCAAAACCCTAATATATCGTATGATCTGTTCCTGCAACATGTAAAGCGTTGTTATGATGCTGCCTTCCCACTACAATACTATAAAAAGCACGGAAAGTCTAGGAAACCATGGATTAACAGAGGTCTTTACAACAGAATCAGAGAACGAGATAAACTATACAACTTCATTAGGATAAAAGACATATCTATATTACATGAATATAAAAAAAGTTCGCAACAAATAAACTCTGATTTGAAGAGAGCGCGTATTCAGTATTATCAGGCTCGATTCGCAGAGGTCTCTTTCAATCCAAGGAAAGCATGGAACTCGGTACGTACACTCATAGGAACAACAAAAGGTTCTCTTCCTTCAGCATTAACAATTGACAGTGTTGAGTTTAGAGAAGCTCGTCTGGCGGATAAATTTAATAATCATTTCTTAACCTCAGGTGCAGCAGCTCAGACAAGGCACGCAGCAAACGACTGCCAAAAAACATTTCTTCTTTCTCTGCGAACTCTATTTTCTTGACTCCTTGTAGTCAATTAGAAATACTTGCGTACCTGAAGTCGTTAAATAAAAATACTGCCGCTGGTTACGATGACATTAAGGTAGAACCAATTAAACATGTCACCGATTTACTGTGTGGCCCACTGCAGCATATCTGCAATCAAGCTTTTGCCACTGGTATTTTTCCTGATGTCATGAAGATAGCTAAGGTGGTAGTCATCCACAAAGGTGGCTCTCACGACGACTTGAATAACTACCGGCCTATTTCCGTGCTACCTTTATTTTCCAAAATTTTAGAGTATACATTAAAATCACGACTAATGAAGTTTCTTGGTGACCATCAAATGCTTGCAAGGCAACAGTTCGGGTTCCGTGAAGAGAAATCAACTGAAATGGCACTCTTGGATATTAAAGAAACATTGCTTATTAACATGGATCATAAGCAATATACTCTTGCAATATTTTTAGACTTCGAAAAGGCGTTTGATTCCATAAAGCATTTCATTTTGTTTCACAAACTCCCTTACTACGGTATTAGAAATATCGTATTAAATTTGATCCGCAGTTACTTATCTGACAGGGTACAATTCACTAGTCTAAATGGCTACTCTTCTTAATCTCAGCCAATTAAATATGGCGTTCCGCAAGGTTCCATTCTGGGACCTTTATTCTTTCTCCCTTAAATAAATGATATTGTGAACATACCGCAAAGTCCTGACCTAATTCTCTATGCAGACGACACGAGTACTTTTTTTTTCATGTAAACATCTACTTGAACTTCAAAATGTAGCTAATAGATGGCTAACTGAACTTTCACACAGGTTGCATCTAAACCAACTTCAACTTAATGTAAAAAAAACTAAATATATTATTTTCAAGAGTCGTAATAAGCCTGACGATCATAATGCCTGTATATTATTTCAAAACTGCGCTATCGAACAGATTCCTAGTTATAAATTTCTAGGTGTTGTTTTTGAAGAGAATATGAGTTGGACACCTCACGTAAACAAGATTCATGCAACTATGTGCAGGTCAATTTCAATACTGTATAAAGTTAGCTCCTTGGTGCCTAAATGGTTGAAACTGCAGTTATATTATGCCCTCGTTCACTCTCATTTGCAATACTGTCTCCTAATCTGGGGTACCACTACTCAAACAAATTTTGATAGATTATTTTTTTTACAAAAAAGAGCTGTCCGTTGCATTGAAAATCTTAAGCGAAATGACCACACAGCGCCATCCTTTTCAAAGCTTAATATACTCAGAATAGATCAGCTATTCCAACTAAGACTTGCTATGCATACACATAGGCAAATTTTGCATGACCCCCAAATCCTGTCCTCATCATCGTTATCTGTACATTCACAATATCACCTAAGGCAAAATAGACTCAGAACACCTATGTTCCGAACTAAATATGGTACTCAGACACTAGCCTATTTAATGCCACATTTTCTGAATAATAATCGAGAAATCGCCAATATGATCCAGGACATCTGTCCGACATACAGCCTACGGAAAAAAGTTAAAGATTACCTCTTGTTTAGCTCCTAATCTTCTCTTTATATTGTGCATTTGCTGTCTTTTGATTTTTTCCTATTTTGTTCTATACTGTTTTGTAACATTGATCATCATCAGGGCTTGTATAAACATTTTCATGTCACGCATCATTAGTGTGTACCGAAGGTAACTATTCTACCTATTGTGTTTTGATCGCCTGTGCGCCTGTTCTTTTTTGTTTTTTTTGCCTTTTCTTGTTACCTGTATTTGCGTATGTACCGCGGCTTTCCACCCCTGAGCAATGTATGGGCAGGGGGGCCTTTGTCAGGCAGTTGCATCTGCCTTTAGCCCCTTCATCCCAGACCATGACTGTCTGAATAAACTTTAAAAAAAAGTACGAAGCAGCCATGGCTAGACTTTTGTAAAGTTTCGTAAAGATAAAAATCATAATAATTGTTGGGATTTAACGTGTCAAGACCATCATATAATTTTGAGAGATGTCTTAGTGCAGTGCTCCAGAAATTTCCACTTCCTGGGGTTCTTTAACGTTTAGCACACGGGTCTCAAGCATTGTCGCCTTCATCGAAAATGCGGTCACTATGGCCGGGATCAGATCCCACGACCTGCGGGTCAGCAGCCGAGTGCCTTAGTCACTCACTGTGGTGGCTTAAACTTTTGTAAAGAGGGGCCCTTTATTCATCACCGTATATGGACGTTCATGCTTGCTCGCACAGCCGTTTTGCGAGCACTTGCCTCCACCGCACTCATACTACTACGCTTTGTGTGTGTGTGAGAGAGGAGTAAGTGTTTTAGTTATACAGAGCAGTGCAGCACCGCTGGCGTGCTCCACTCACACCAGAGCATGCGCCGTAGTGGAGCTAGCGCTAGCGCTTTACCGCAGAGCCATCTAGTGGGCGCTCCGAGTACGAGCGTGTCTACGACGACGGACAAGAGACAAGTCCCGATCATAAGCTGCTTCGCGTCTAAAATTTTGGGGGGTTTAAAGCTTCCCTCCCCATCCCCTCTTTAGCTACGCCCATTCCGCGATCGGTGGAGCGGATATGTGCTGCCCGTTGCGAGAACACCAGCTGGTAAGCTACTGATGATCAAACGTTTGAAGTGCGGATCACCTTATGGGCCCGGACCCTCATATGCTGTCGTATGCTGTCGCATGCTGTCATCGCTTGGCTTAACGCCGGCAAAACCATGCATAACATAGCCATCTGTAGCATAATGAGCGCACTCTCGCGCCAAGCCAAGGAGAAGTCGCCTTGATGATGATGTTAAAGGAGGAACGCTTTAGGGGCGCCGGCTATTAAACGCTCTTGTATACATCCGTCACGTAGCGTATCGCACACAAGACCACATATAAAAACAGAAAAAATAGAGGAAGCGAGAAAGTGATATCAAGCTACAAAGGAAGACAAAAATGTGTATACGACGAAGGCTGAAATGAATAAAAATAAAAACAAAAAAGACAAATTGGAAGAAACGAAAGATAAAGGGGGAAAAACAAAAAAGACGTGGAGGAAATAAAGAGAAAACTGACGAGAAATAAAACTGACTCAATACTTCCCTCAGTCTCGCCGCCACTTGCGTGAAGCTGTCTCAATTTTTAAGCAGTAACTGCAAAGAGCAGGTAATAAGCCTGTTCGAACACCAAAAGATGGTCTAAGGTTCTCTAGAGCGTCCAAGAATATATACAAAGCAAAAAGAAAACACGGCTTCTGGTCTCAACCCGACAGAAAGTGTAGGTGAACATTACTCTGTTTTTGCAGTAACCATTGCCTTTGTGTTTTTAAGTTAAAGTGTTCACAAGCCGGAGACAAAACCATACGGCCGATATGAGCCATTGCATAAGATTTCTGGCTGTATGGGAAGAAGTACGGTGCAAACAGCATTAAGTGTCGATTTTACACACCGTTACAGAAAAGGGAGTGAGGCTGATAAACACATTGTCCTCAATTTACAACGAGGTTGTGTCTTCTGTGGCGTGTCACTCACTGCACGGTAGTCCCATCAGCGGCTGGCAGCCTAAGCCACATTGTGGCTACCGCTTCGAGATAATGGCGATAATCTCATCGTTATAACGGTGATCCCTTCAATGTGATCGTTGTAGTACTTTGTGTGTTCGTCCCTTGTTCGAAATCGAATCGTTGAAAATTGATGACGTATACAGTCGACTGCGTGACACCTGTCTTTCATTCTCATTAACGTTCCTATAAATAAAACCTAAATTTCCAGGTTGTGCTGGATGAGGGAGAGAGAAGACATATCTGTACCGTCAAGTGAACAAGCTCGTGTTATGCGCACGTTGATACGGTGTTGCAAACAAGGGAGAGGCAGAATATAAGAAAGGTGGGGACGCTAACTAGACTACGTTTAGTTTTCTACACTACACATGAAAGAGGGAAATAAGGAAGTAAGAGAGAGTGAGAGATAGAGTAGAGTACATGTACATTGCACACCCCACACAGTGAAAGGTTTCACAGGCAGCCGCTCTGTGATGTTGAGTTCAAGACTTGTAAAAGAGCTCATGTGCCTTTCTGGGCGGGTGTACTTGAGGACCATGCACCCATTGATTTATTTGTGGGGTTTAACGTCCCGAAACCACCATTTGATTATGAGAGACGCCGTAGTGGAGGGCTCCGGAAATTTTGACCACCTGGGGTTCTTTAACGTGCACCCGACCATGCACCCATGAAATTCTGCTTTGTGGCGGTCACTCGTGTGTGTGTACATATATACC
Organism: Rhipicephalus annulatus; assembly: GCA_013436015.1. NCBI lineage: Eukaryota > Metazoa > Arthropoda > Arachnida > Ixodida > Ixodidae > Rhipicephalus > Rhipicephalus annulatus. The sequence continues at coordinate 120,647 of WOVY01010944.1, read as the reverse complement.
GAGTGACTGACTGAACGATACACACTTTTGGAGTAATTTGTGTAACGCAAACTCAAGACAATATTATTCCCAAGATGTGCTTCTCGTCGTGCCAAGGCGGTAGTGAATGCGGATCCATTTCAGCTGAGACGCAACCTCTCGAAACATTTCCGTTATATCACTCGTTTGTTCTATTCATGTTGTTAATGAGTGGAAGGTTGAGGAAATAAGTGGGATTTAAGGGGTCCCCGCCCCAGTTTTCCAAGTATTCCCCGTAAAGCTTAATCCATGGCGTGAACTGCCCCCAAACTATTTTGAATTCATTAAGTACAAGGCAAGCTACAGGGACGTACAGTAACACCTCGATAATACGATCATGGCTTGTGTGAATATCGAGGTGATACAAATTTTTCTGTGGTCCCAACAAAAGCATGTAATGTTAGAAGGTACGGTTGTTGTGAACCAATTTTCACCCCGCAACGTTTGATACGAACGTATCGAACCCCCTTATGTGCAGGTACAAGCAGGCTCTGGAGATTTTTCGGAATACGCGACAAATGACGTCGCACCATTTTTTTATCTTTCAGTGTGTCTATGCGTGCTACTGTGCTCGAGGCGGCGTCGCTGTACTGCGCTTACATGCGGCTGCCACGTTGATGCAAGCCATGTCGTCGATATCAGACCGTCTGATTGGATGACGCTATGAAAGGTGGATGAAGACAGAAAGAGAAAGCGAGTGGTCTTTGCGAAGAAGCTATAGGCTTCACAACGTCAACATGCACGATTGTTGGGGAAATGCCAACTCCTTGCTATTTATGAGAGACTCCCAAAAGATTCAGCGAACTTCCCTACTGCGCAGGTATGGCCGTGAATGTTATTAAAAATAACGTCAATACTGCCGCCATAAAAGAATGAGAAGAAAGAACAGCTGTTCTAAAATTTTCTGGCCTTCATGTATCACGTGCAAGGCGCTCCTTGGGTTACCTTTGCTGCATTACTTAAGCGCCATGCAAAAAAGCCTACTAAAAGTTAAAAGGGGCTAACAGCTGTCACGACTCACGGGTCACAAGACATTCGGTTCATTACACACGTGCACACACGGCGTATATTGACGAGTGCAAGTATGATAATTCACGTATATAACTTTAGTGGCAATTATTCAGGGCTGTTCATGATGTTACTGTGGCTTCGAGAAGCAATAAGTGAAAGCGGAACGTATTTTTCGTGCTTCTTCGTTATACAAATTTCGGATTATACGAATATTTTTATTGACCCCACGAGATCAGTATCACCAATTTTTACGGTATATAGCATACTTCAAGCACTTTATCCCTCCTTTCGCACTATCTATCTATCTATCTATCTATCTATCTATCTATCTATCTATCTATCTATCTATCTATCTATCTATCTATCTATCTATCTATCTATCTATCTATCTATCTATCTATCTATCTATCTATCTGCCTGTCTGTCTGTCTGTCTGTCTGTCTCTATCTATCTATCTATCTATCTATCTATCTATCTATCTATCTATCTATCTATCTATCTATCTATCTATCTATCTATCTGTCTGTCTGTCTGTCTGTCTGTCTGTCTGTCTGTCTGTCTGTCTGTCTGTCTGTCTGTCTGTCTGTCTGTCTGTCTGTCTGTCTATCTATCTATCTATCTATCTATCTATCTATCTATCTATCTATCTATCTATCTATCTATCTATCTATCTATCTATCTATCTATCTATCTATCTATCTATCTATCTATCTATCTGCCTGTCTGTCTGTCTGTCTGTCTATCTATCTATCTATCTATCTATCTATCTATCTATCTATCTATCTATCTATCTATCTATCTATCTATCTATCTATCTATCTATCTATCTATCTATCTATCTATCTATCTATCTATCTATCTATCTATCTATCTATCTATCTATCTATCTATCTATCTATCTATCTATCTATCTATCTGTCTGTCTGTCTGTCTGTCTGTCTGTCTGTCTGTCTGTCTGTCTGTCTGTCTGTCTGTCTATCTATCTATCTATCTATCTATCTATCTATCTATCTATCTATCTATCTATCTATCTATCTATCTATCTATCTATCTATCTGTCTGTCTGTCTGTCTGTCTGTCTGTCTGTCTGTCTCTGTCTGTCTGTCTGTCTGTGGCCCCGCCGCAGTGGTCCAGTGGCTAAGGTACTCGGCTGCTGACCCGCAGGGCGCGGGTTCGAATCCCGGCTGCGGCGGCTGCATTTTCGATGGAGGCGGAAATGTTGTAGGCCCGTGTGCTCAGATTTGGGTGCACGTTAAAGAACCCCAGGTGGTCTAAATTTCCGGAGCTCTCCACTACGGCGTCTCTCATAATCATATAGTGGTTTTGGGACGTTAAACCCCACATATCAATTATGTCTGTCTGTCTGTCTCGCATACCTGGAAACGACAACACAGCGACAAACGAGCCCCCATGTTACGAATATTTGAGGTGGGCAACACAAAATAAGAGTTAGGCAATGCGTATTTTTATTGAGAAAATGTATAGATGCGCAGTTCTAAAGACCCAAGTGTTTGTTTTGCTGCGCTCACAATGTGACGCTATGAACGAACAAGCGGTTGTTTTCTCTGCTTCGCTAAAAATATTAGGAGCTTTAACTAAAGCTAATGCCGAAAGCGACGCGGTGTCGTCACCAAGGAAAAAAAAAAAACTTGATTGTCCCCTACCATTGGCCCTGCGTTGTATAAAACTTTCGTTTCATCAGATTACTGCCAGATGGCGCCACATCTCACGTAACGCCTCCAGACAGAAGACCATTGTCCGTCGACGCCCTTTGCGGCAAATCACGTAGTTACGTGGCCTATTTTTTTCTTCGAACGCATAGCTTCAGTGTGATCGGGAGTGAGTGAACGGGCAAGTCGCACCATCCCACGGCCACTGCGGTAAATATGATACTCACGATGCTCAAGTAAGTCAATAACTGACCATGTACTTTGGTTTTTTTACGTGGCCACTTGGCTTCTTGGCATCATTTGTCGAGAGAAGAGGAAGTGATTTTTAACCCTATTTAACAATAATTGTAATGCTCAAACTAGATACTGCAATATTATGTTTGCCTAATGTATTTTCTAGAGCCTCCGATCGGCGGAATTTCCTGACCATGCTGAAGAAGGGTCGCAGGGCCCTTGAGACAAATGTCTCTCTGACAGAGCGTGTTCTGAATTAATTTAAAAGCGGAACTTAAGCTGCCATCAGTCTTTTGAGGCCAATAGTCCACAGACTCGCCAATGTTCTCCACTAAGGTCAATAATTACACGTATTGATAATGTTAAAAAGGTCTTACAGGTGAATCAAGAGGTGATTGAGGTAATAACTTTTGTCGCACGACCAATTATTGTAAGATAAACACCATACACAGCACTGCTTCTTGCGCAGCTTTCAAGAAAGTCAAGGAAGAAAAAAATTGAGGCTTGTGGGCTTACACGCAAAGAAGGACATTGAACACTCAATGTGAGAGAAACAAGATGGCAAATTGGCATTTATAACAGGATGTCAAATGATGCGGCAGGACATGTGTGAAGTAAATGAAGCAGAGAACAAGTTCGTTCCCACAAGAGCTGCCGAATCGAACGATCATACGAGTAATGTGAATAATAATAGTATGCCCAATGCACCATTCGCTGGTGTTCCCACAAGTTAGTACTTATCCTTCTATTGATATGTGGAGATGTGAATGTCAGTTTGGATTAGTTGAAAATACGTTACCATACGTGCGTGTTCTTGTAACGTTTCTGCCAAGGACAACGAAAAGCAGAATGTGATATGAAAGAGATCATTGCTTAATGTCGAACGCAGCTCCAACCTTCTGTAAAGTATGTGGGCGTGCCTGACGACGAAAAACGTTACCCCCATTAAATGTGCGTGCATCGCCCACACAATGCATTTAAGTTCAATCCGCCCCGTTCATTATTGATCCTTCAAGAACTCTGTGTAAAGTGAGAGCTAGGGACTCAACAATGCTGATTCATATATCTTTCTTCCGCAGTCGCTGTTTCGCTGTCTGTTTATTGCACTTTTTAACTTCGATTGATTGACTTTGAAGGCTAGGCTCGAGATGTCAGTGTTTAAACGTTCGACGTGTACTTGCACTCATCGCTTACGCAATGAGACCTCTCCTGCATGACTTAGCCTTTGGTTACGGTGATTCAAGGACATCACGGAGAGGCACTGTTTCATTTTATCTCTTCAGCTACGTTGTAGCTATGCGAACGACGCATATGTAAGTGAAATCGCTCTAACCTATTCCTACCGTATCTCGACAGCCTCCCCCGTTCTTCTACTCTAAGTTGGCCCGCCGGCGGCGCCAAGTTTCTGCGAATCCCCGCTGAGCGGCAGCAGCATACACCTCTCCGTGAGCGGACGTGACATCAGAACCCGATTCTCGCGCATGCGCTCGCAACCACATCCGGCTGCCATTCTCCGTGATGGAGCGATCGTGGGGAGCTCGCGAGCAGCGTAGGCAGCAGCGGCAGCAGTAGCAGCGGCTTTGCGGAGCTCGCGTCATTTTTAGCGCGCTCCCTTCCACTCACTCGCGAAACCCCGCACGGAACAAAAACACAGTTGTGTCGCGCGGCGCGTGCTAGTGGCATGGCCTCAGCATGAACGCCGGCGAGCAGAGTATCGTAGCCGATTGGCTTCGCACCCTGGGACTGCCTCAGTACGCGGAGAGCTTCGTGGACAACGGATACGATGACCTGGAGATTTGCAAGCAGATTGGCGAGCCTGACTTGGATGCCATCGGCGTCACCGATCCGAGGCACAGGGAGCGCGTGCTTCAGGCCGTGCGAGTGTTGCTTGAGCAGGGCGGCACGTCGGTGTACTTCACCCTGGAGGAAGCGGCGAGGCATTCGCGCGTCTCGGCGGCATCGGCCAGCGAGTACGGCTTCGACGACTGGGCTCCGCCGCCGGACAAAGCAGCGGTGCGGCCGGATTCGCTTCGCTACTTTCAGGACGAGTACGAAGAGGGCAAGGCCGAACTGGTGCGCTTTCCCAAGATGCAGCTCAAGATCATGGTCAGGGAGAAAATGGTTCGCGATGGGATACGCCTCAGCATGCAACCGTACAGCAACCCGGTGAGTCAGTTGTGTGGTTCGACACCTCCTCCATGTTGCCCGTTTTCGAAGTCTCCCTTACGTTTAGCCGCGCACGTTGGAATTTGTGTTTACTACTGAGACTTCTTATCGCTAACGGATCAACTTCACTTTTAAAATAGAAAGCGTCACAGTTCCGCTGTAGCGTAAAATGTCCGAATGGAGCGACAGGTCTCCGCGATCGCTTCTACAAACGCGTACGCGGGATCACGTTTTCGTCGCTGAAGAGAAGAGGGGCCCGTTGTTTTCGTGGGCGATCTCTGTGGTGTCCGGTCCGGCCAGTTGTAAAGCTCTCTTCTTACGGTCGGGCTCCGATCGTGAAAGATTCGCGTACGGTTGTGAGTCGACTAAACGGGACTGCCGTTATTTCGGCTCTCGCGTTACCTTTATACCGAAAAACGATTTTCCTCCCGGCATTTTGACAGTTCGTGCGGGGGGCGTTTCCGCTCCGAATGGCATATGCCCGCTGCTTGCACGTAGCCCGGCGCTTGGCGTCGGTCTCGAGCGATCGATTCTTTGCCATCTGAAAGGACAGCTGACGACGTGTTTTTTGGCGCTGGCTTGATTGTACCGGGGATTACTCGCGTGTGTGTGCACCTTTCGCAAAATTGCTTTCTCTGCGTCGCACGTTAGTGCGTGTTCGTTTTTGTTTAGCATCAGCCGCGGCGCGCGCAAGTGTTATGGAGACTGCGCCCGTTTCATCATCCCAATTTAGGAATGCTCGCAGGTGGCATCGCGAAGTGTTGTCGTGTCACGAAATGCTGCACGCCTCTTGAATCCCCTGATTACCGGAATTGCAGACTATGCTGGACGGTTCGGACTGTCTTGTACATCCGTCATGGTGTTACGCAGACGCTTTAACATTAATAAAGCGTGTGTCTGTGCAAGACGGAAGAAGCTTTTGAAATAATACGCAATATAGCTTGATGAGTAGACTCAAACTTCTTACACGCGTGATCTCGTTGAAGTAATGAAGCATTATGTTTGTTGCGGGATGGTGAACTAGGTTGGCGTATTTTGAAAACAAGGTGAGTCACGAAAAATCGTATAAACCTTGTGAGCGTCTTACGATTCGAATCTATTTATTCAACATTAGAAAGCATATTGAGCCCGACTGGTGCTGTTTCTGGCGCGCCTTAACTGTCGCTTATAAGCGAGTTTCCAACGATGTGGCGCCCTCTACATCGACATCTCCTCTGTAAACCAAGTAAAACGTGCCTGCGTGATAGTTTTGTCTTAAATTAGCATTTTCTAATAAAATGCAAGCCTCCGTTCGATTTATGGAAATGGGTAGCTAACTGTTAGTCAGCGCACGAACTACAATCAGGAAAGCAGTTTTATTACCTTTTTAACATCTGTTCGTAGTGTGCATGGGTTTTTTTCTGGGTTTGATAATGCACGAAAAGTTTACTCAAACAACTAGAAGAGGACTACTATAGACTTGTTGTTCGAGGTATAGCGCATCCAGGACGGGACAGAGAAGAAGACACAGAACACATTCTTCTTCTCTGTCCCGTCCTGGATGCGCTGTACCTCGAACAACATTAATAACCAACAAGCCCGCCGTGCAACCTTAGTCGACTACTATAGACTGTTCACAAGCAGAATATCCTGTTACGGTGAAAGACGCTTATTATGCAGGCGGGATGATGAATAGTTGCGGTGGGATTAGCCTATAATCAAACCTCACTTTTATATTTGTCTTAAACGCTCATAAATACAAGTAACCTTATAGAAACAAATAAATCGTTAATCGTACGCTACTCGAATGCAAGAGTGAACGCGACACTTCATTTTGGTACTAACGTTATGACGTTTTGTCCCGATAACATTTTATATGCTGTTATTGGTATGTCTTACATTTAGCCACGACTGTTATCCTTCGCTGTGCTTATAGACGAGCGTGCGGAAGCGCGATTTCTGGCGCTGAAAGTGTTTGTCCCGGCGTACAAAGCGGCATTTCGGCCTTTACGAAAGGCAAATCTTAAAGATAGTACGCTATTGTATTGGCGAAAGGGTGTGAATTTCGTTTCGTGGATGGCCTTCACTGCTGAGTACGTATTTGAATAGGATGGTAGTGAAAGAATAAGTGGAAAACATCATTTACACGTGGAACTACGCTACTTAATATATACGCATATAATACGAAATTGCTCGCATCAGTTCTCTCGTTAAGATATCTGTATTCGGAACAAAGCAGGCTGGCTAGAGAGATACTAAACCCTGATCTACAGAAGTGCGCCGTCATTGTACACGAAACACTATGGCTGACTACAGCGATTCTCGCCTTATGTGGGTGATCTTCGGCTATTTACTCGCGCAGTTGAAGTGGCTTGACGAAAAAAAATGGTTAAGAAATTGACGGGACAGTTAATGTCGATATAGGCGACGTTTCGGCTACATGACGCGGATTTTCTTTGCCGAAAGGTTCGCTTCAGCGACATGCCCTCGTGGACGATTTGTCGTCACGTCAGGGAATCAGTCTTCTCGTAAACTTATGTCGAGTTCGCGTGAAGCATGACTGGTGGCTTCTCGTTTATTTACGCCAATACTCGCCACTTATATTACGACAACCGCCAGCCCACGGATAATCGCGGGCCCTTGTGATGAACTGACGACGGACATTTCGTTGTCTGCGGGTACTTTTAAGTGGAACCTGGCTATAACGAACACTAATAGCGGATTATCAGTTATAGCGAACTAAATACGAGGTGTGGTTGGTCGTGCATGCTCCATTTTAATGACATTAATTCTTTTTATTACGAAACTGAAAACGAGAGAGTCGCTGTAATATCGGCTGTGACGAAGACGCATTTGGATCGCGCGATGCTCGGAACTTGAAAGGTAGCAGAAAAAAAAGTGAAGTAAATACTGAAAGACTTTTCGGAACCTCTTGTTTTCATAACGTTGTTGGGATATTGATGTTATGGGTAAAAATTGGGCCGAAATGTTACGGAAATTTCGGTCATCCAGTCTTCCCTCCAACCCCCCTCCCCCCGCTTAAAAAAAGGCAAAAAACTTATGTAATCGGTTGCACCACCTAAAAAGTATGCACAAAAAAGAAAAACCTTTGAAGCCCATGTTTTTAGTGGGTTTAAAGCCTAGAATAATGCGGTTCCTTATCTAGGATTATTGCGGAAGCGAGATCGCTGATTTATTAGAGCCGACCTTTGTCTCTACTGTTACAACGAATATTGGATATAGCGAACTAAATTATGGTCAGGTTAAATTGTATACGGAGTTCGTGCTATTGCCTGCTATATGCAGGTCAGCTTAGCGGCTTCAGCTTGGTTAACCGCCGTGTCTTTCTATTGGGAATTATATTCCCTTGGGTGAATCGTTTACGTATTGATATATTTACTTGTTTTCAGTACCGAGCACTCGAATGAGGTTCACCAGTACTCACTTGACGCATTGTTGGCGCTGAATGGCCATAATGTTTTACTTGCTGTGCCTGTCAAATGTGGCATTGTCGGCAATCGGGTATCTAACGGAGCCGAGTGATTTGGTCATATGTATCAAACGGCGCGCAGCTCCGCATTTCCAGCGTAATCTGGCTTCCAGCGCATTTCCAGCATATTCTGGCTTCTTGGAATAAAGTGCGCAGTATATGAACCGTCGCATGCCGAACTTCTTTTCCCCAGCGGCCATACAAGGCAGCAGCCACGAGGAGCGGGGGGAATGAAATTTGGATGGGGGGGGGGGGGTGTTTTGCCGAGAATATATAATGAAGATGCGTGTTTTGCAACGCCTTCAACAAATGTCCCCACACTTTCACCGGAAAAAAAAATTCCTGTCTTCGGGCCTATGCGGTATACAATCATGCCAACGCTCCGGCCTACATTTCTGTGCGAGGCAATATTAACACAACTCATAACCGATATGGTAGTGTTTCCCAGAAGCCCCTATTCTTTTCCTTGTTGAAATGGCTTGTTTTTTCTTCTTTTTTATATTCTTGCTATCACTGCATATCTGAAGTTAACATCAAGCAACTATAGCTGCAGGGGCGTTTCTCCGGCGCCTTGTTCAGTGAGGCAGCTGAAAATTGAGTCAGTATACCTGTATAGAGGATGGCTCGAGACGCTTTACGGACGAAAAAGGGTGAAGTGAATTAACGCACGTGGCGTTTTAAACGCGTACAGTTGCCTTGAATTCTATCGGGACTGCGTAGAATAGCACGCTTGGTATTTGCATGCTCAATATGTGTTGATTCCTCCTGCCCTCCGTGCCTGATCCAAGCGTTGTGGTCTTCCAGAGCTTTTGCATAGGCCGTCTCGTTGATGAATGTTAAAGCGTTTGTGCCCTTCACGTTTTACCTGGCAAATGCCGTCGATGCATACTTCGCCCATAAGACAGCGCGTACCCTATCACGCTCGGATTGATTGCATTCTTGAATTAATATACGCGATATGCTGTTTCGTCTTAGATATCCTACGTCTTTCACCGTGTGCGACAACTCTGTTATTTTCATTCTTTATACTATCGCTACTTCTCGTTCTGTCTCTTCATCAGTAAATCAACAGGCAACTCCTACTCTCACAACAAACAAAAGCTAGATCTCCAAGACAGCCCCATTAAGTTCCGCATCGCAAGAATTCGTCTCTGAAGATTAACTCGGTCAAACATGTTCGCAACAAGAACAACATTGTAAACCAAACCAAGAGCCTTTATTATTTTTTTTTCGTCCGGTTCGACTGGGGTTAGACTCCTGCACATCCCTCCCCCTCAAATTTCAATTGGCTCTGCCCTGTTAATTTTTTTCTTTTCTATTTGGCATTGCCTGCTATATGTTTATGATGCTGGCCGAGGGTTTGTTTTTCATACCTCACAATATAGAATGTCTCTTCATCGTGTAGGATAGCCAGCCAAACATTCGTCTCATTATGCTAGTTATGCTCCATGCTATTCCTCGTTTTCTATGCACATGTTTTGTACAAGTGTGTAGTTGCGTTCAGGGCCTGCCATCCTCATTCATCGAACCAGTGACTGTATACGCGTTTTCTGGTTGCTCTTTTCTTTGTATACTCGCATTGCATGCAAACATGTACACGCATGCCGAATGCGCATGGGAGTAGGAGCCTCTGTCAGGCAATACGGCCTTTAGCTCTTACTCCTCTTTGTGTATCAGAAAGAAATAAAATAAACTTCAAACTTCTGCAAGACCCGTTGAAATTGTGTTCACTTCCATTTCTTGCGATGACTTCGCTGTAGCCTAGACTTCTGTATAGCGCGAGGGTCGACGCCTGGTTTTTAATGAACTCTCAGCTCCGAAGTGTTTCATGCAGTTTTAAAAAGTAAGAGTAACTAGCGCTGCGCGTCCTTCCTGGAATTTATAATCGAACACGAAACTTCGGTACAAGACATTCCTGCGGAAGCTGCGCAGATATATGCGGTAGATGCTTCATTCCAGTGTAGCTTCGAACTTTTCGTCGCTTGGCCATTGTTATTCTTGTGTCCTGATGTCACTGTATTTTCTGTGCGGGTGATAAAGACGTTGCTCCCTGCAAAATTCTTGAATGGAAACCGCATACAAGTCCTCAGGAATCTTAGCGAATTTCGATGTGGCGTTGTTCTACAAGTCTGACCCAGCTGGCATTGGTCGCTCAAAACAACTATAAAGCTTGTACCAGCTGCTTATATATCCGCAGTGACGCAGCATTGTTTGGTGCTGTCTGATTTTCTTTTTATTATACTGCTACCGCTCTTAGTTGTTTTCATGCTATTTTGTCTTTCCTCTTTTTTTGTATTCCTGTTGCTGAAAAGACCCGTAGCCTTTTAAACCGGATGTTTGTTCGGTTTGATCTCCCTGCCTTTTTACTGTTTTGTGTCTCATCTATCTCTTAATTTTTCTTCAGTGTACAAATCAATAATTCATAAATAAGTATGGGAAGATATTTACTGCTGTTGTTTTGTGATGCTAACACTTAAATGTCGGTGTAAATCCCATGGGCCAACATTTCGCTACAACAGGACCGGTGGCTTTCGCAACTTTTTTGCGGAACACACACACGCAAACACACACACACATGCACGCACACGCAGACACCCGCACGCACACATACACGCACACATGCACACACACACACACACACTCACGCGCGCGCACGCACACACACGCGCGCGCACACACACACACACACACACACGCGCACACACACGCGCACACACACACACACGCACACACACACATGCACGCACACACACGCAGACGCACGCACACATACACGCACACATGCACACACACATACACGCACACATGCACACACACACACACAAACACACACGTGCGCACACACATGCACGCGCACACACACGCACGCACACACACGCAGACACGCGCACGCATGCACACACACACACGCACGCATGCACGTGCACTCACTCACACACGCACGCACGCACACATACACACACACGCACGCATGCACGTGCACTCACACACACACGCACGCACGCACACATACACACACACGCGCGCGCGCACTCACGCACACACACACGCGCGCACGCACACACGCATGCACGCACACACGCACGCGCGCGCACAAACACACACGCGCGCGCACACACACACGCGCACACGCACGCACACATACACACGCGTGCACACCACCACCACCACCACCAACAACAACAACAACAAGAATGTGTGAAGGGTGTCATTTGCGTTGCGTTGGGTTTTCTGACACCCCCCCCCACACTTTTTTGCAATTTGTTTTTTATGTATGTATTCTGTAATGAGGCGTTCTATTCTGCTCAGTTTTCCTTCTACACCATGTTCATTGCTGAAAAAATAGCGCAAGTGGGTCCGCTGACGGCATTTCGTATTTGAAGAACGATTCGCTAAAAAGCTTCATCATCATCCTCATCGTCGCCGTCATCATCCTGATTACGTCCACTGCAGGGCGAAGGCCACGTTCCGCCAATCAAACCGGTCATGTGCTTTCTGCTGCCTCGTTATACCTGCAAACTTCTTAATCTCATATGTCCTCCGAATTTTCGGTCTCCCTCTTTCGAGTTTGCCGTATCTTTGAAATGCAGCTGCACAGCTTTAAACAATTAAAAAGATAATGCGAGTGGAGAATCCTGCGCCATTTTTCGAGACATCGAGATACTACGGAAAGAAGATTCATTTTGAGTGCCTCTTGCTTCAAGCTGTTGCTTATTGTAATTACGGCCACCCGTCCTCTTTGGTACCCGCTTTCTCGCTTAAGTGAGGTTGTTCAACATGGGTAGCCCAGGTATATTCCTCACACCTTGAGATATGTTGATCTCAAGTCGTTCGTATATGAATCGCAGTTACGTACTTGTATTCCGGTTATTTGGTGGTGACTGAGTAGCTTCGACGATGGCATTCCGGTTATATGCTGTGACATTGCCGAGTGATGTCCACCGCAGTAGAGCATCGTACCGTTCCAGTTTCCCCTTCTCCGTGCAGGCTGAAGCCGTTGCCGACGGAAATATATTCACGAACTACTACTAGCAATTCCTCATTCCAACATAAATTGAAGGGCCTGTGCGTTATTGTCGAACATTGTCTAATGTTGGCTAAGTACAGTATGGTCCACTGTTAAAGGGAACATTCGAATGCTCACCATCAATATTCCTGGCCCTCTTAGAGGAAGTGGATTAAGAAACAATCTTCATGCAAGTCAATAGTCTGTCAAGAGGAGTCGGAACTTTTAACCACCAGTCGCCCTATGCATATCTAAGACGCTATGATTCCGTGAGATTGCGAAATCTAAACACGCTGTTCACGCAGGTGTTTCCTTTAACAGTGGACCCGTCTGTACATATAGTTGGTGTTTTTCTTCTTGGGAGCGCGTTATCCGCTCCTGAAGCCTTCCGCGGTTACCCGTCACGGTTACAGTCTCTGGTGTCTTATTGTAGGCATTGTTTGTTTCCACCGCGTTTACGTGTTAAGCCAACGCGAACAACCTATCGAAAAAGGTGTTCGGGGCGCTCGGGGAAATTTGACGTTGAATCCCGGAAGTGCGAAAGAGGGCCTAATGACTCTTTGGCGAGTTTTGCTGACGTGCGCGTGATGCGACTTGGTAGCTCAAGAGCCACTGCGTATCCTCCTCAAACTAGAATTACCTTTGCGCGTGCGCGGCCAGACTACATGCAAGTCCATGCTTCTTCTTGTGATTAGGCGCGTGCTCCCGTCAAGCAAATCTTGGCGCGATGGATGCGGTATATATATGTATCGCGGTTTGCCAATCACGATCGGCTTCGGTGCTTGCGCGGCGCAATTATGTAGCGTCTTTTCTTCCTTCCGCACTGCGGGTCAACGCATTTAACATCGCTTCCCGCGACTCCGCTGTGTTGCGCTACCCTGCCGCCAGGGATATTAATCGCAAACCACCACCAAGCGCTGTTCGCCGCTGGCGTTTGAAAAGGAGCGTGCACTCCGAAAGTTAATTGCGCTTCTCGACGGCAGCGTATTTATTCTCGTTGTCGTTTAGTCCGGAGAATCTCCTCGGACACACACTCTCTCTATTTCTTAAGACTCTCTCTCTCTTTCTTTCTCGTTTTCCTCTTTTCATAGCTACTTCGTCCTCCACCTATCCCCCCTCTTCCAATGGAGGGAGTGGTTGCCTTCTCCATGTAACCACCCAACCCTGGAGGGATGGCCGCTGTGTCCGTCGTCCGTGCGCGTTGGTGTCGATGGTGGATGTGGTTGTAGCGTTGTTGGCATGGCGGTGTGGCGGGGTCGTGTGGCGTTGCGTTTGTGGCAACGTTGGAAAGAGAGAGAGAGGAACGAAGTTTGTGGGTGACGAGTAGGGAATGGCTCGTCTTACCCTCCGCTGATGATGGCGCCATAGGTTGCCTGTTTGCCACGCCGAACGCTGCACCGCTCGTTGCGTCTATGTTTCGGGCCTGTCGGTTCTTTGACCTCTCGCTTAGCGGTTGTTTGGGAACGTGCTGCCCCCGTGATGTATATTTGCTCGCCCCCTTTTCATCTCTCCTCTCCTCTCTCTTTCTCTCACTACCGTCCTTCCTCAGGTAACAAGGTTGCGCGCGCACAATAACGGCGGGGAACCTGTTCATTGCGTCATTACACGTTGCAGTTGACTTCGTAGGTCGCGTCGTTCTCTTCACTCTTCACGTTCTTTGTTTTCTATTTTCCTTCGTTTGTTTCTCTAGCGGGAAGGATGCAGCGAAAGCTGGCGCGCCATTTGCCGTTAGGCTCGAGAGCCCCCCCCCCCCCCCCCCTTTTGCAACGATGCACTGGAGGACAAGCTTTCATTGTGTATCGTTCGTTCGGCTTTAATGGTTGGTTAGTGCGCGCGCGCGGCAGTGGTTGCTCGTCCTCGCTTTCTGTACATCTCGCTTTTGTGATCGTCGACGTTCCATGCGCTTTCTGTCATGTTGTAGCGTAGAACCTCTTTCGGTGGTCCGTCGCAGTGCGTTCGTTATTCTTCTGAAGTCGAAGGTCCAGCGTCTTCAATTAGGCGTGACAACAAAAGACCGTTGTTTAGATTCTGGGGAATTGGTGCTTTCGTGGTACTTGTAGCTCGGTGCAAAGTTGTACATTACCGGTGTTGTCGATGCGATGTTTAGCCAGTCCGAATTAGCGTCGTGCTCAGAGTCGCTTGCAAATGACCACTATCGTTTCTGATTCTGAGCTTTATTCGCTTGATTACTCAGTCACATTTGTACATTGGTGCGTAGTTTCTCTTCCTTTTCTCGCGAGCTTCCTTGTATCGGGTTTGTTCTGTATTATTATAAAGTTTCCCCAGGCCAGTTTTGGTGTTGATGCTTACTCTATGCTGTAAGCTATCTCAGTTCCCTCAATTGCCTTTGTGTCTGCGCCGCTATCTATATATGCCCCGCCGCGGTGGTCTAGTGGCTAAGGTACTCGGCTGCTGACCCGCAGGGCGCGGGTTCGAATCCCGGCTGCGGCGGCTGCATTTCCGATGGAGGCGGAAATGTTGTAGGCCCGTGTGCTCAGATTTGGGTCCACGTTAAAGAACCACAGGTGGTCTAAATTTCCGGAGCCCTCCACTACGGCGTCTCTCATAATCATATAGTGGTTTTGGGACGTTAAACCCCACATATCAATCAATCAATCAATCCACTATCTATATATAGCTCAGCGTCTGTATTGATTTTGCAATGTCTAGAAAAGGGAACTCTAGCGACTGCACTCGTTCAGCCTCCATGTGAATGATAGGTAGAACATGGATTCGTGTAATCTTCGTTCCGGCTTCAAATGCACTTGTGGCTTTGTTTATTGTTGGGCTTCAACGTTTGTTTCGGACAAAAAAATCGATGGTTTCGAACTTCGTGAGCCCATTTGAGTTGGCGCGCCTTTAAAGGTTAGAGCTAGGAAGTGGAACGGCTTAAAATTTGCTGAACTTCGCCTTGCGATGAAGTGACTCCAGGCTATATACGTGGAGCCGAACGAAGCCGAGAGAACGACGCTTATAGAAAAGCGTGTGTAGTACCAATAATTCGCGCGCTGGCGGAAACGACGTGCTTTGCAGCTCCCATGTACACTAGCGCCAGGGTTCCCTCTAGTGTAATGTTAGGAAACTACTTGGCTGTAGTAACGTTCTGCTGCTGAGCACTAAGTTACGAGTTCGAATCTGCGGTCGCTGCCGAATCACTTAGCTTCGAGGAAATATGCAAAGCCGAGAGTCAAGCCGGGCTATAACAGCGCCGCAAGAGCGAGGTATAAACAAAATAAATATGTCGTTATCGTGGTCAATCTTCGATAGCTTGCTCGTGCATTGTCCATTAACAGTATTGTGCTGCGTGTCCAGCACGAAAATTCAGCCTATAATTGGAGCTCCTGAAGCAGGCGTCTGAAGGCAAGTGTGGAAAGGGGAAGTGGGTATCCCTACACGAGGCCCGACCGTGCAATATACAATCGATAACGCAATCGAACGCAGAGCGAGAAATGTTAGCCTGGTCGCATGCTCAACGAACAAAGCCAAGAGGCTAGAGGCTTTACTTTTAGAAAAAAAAATTGGGGGATCCTTAAGCTTCGTCTCTAAGAGTTCAACGGGATAGTGACATTCTGTCCGTAGCGCGTACTTCAACAACTTGATGCATACTGTTTAGTGCATGGTGTTACTCGAGAAGTATAAATTACGGATTACTACAATGTAATTGATAAACTTCCAAGAACACGTGAAAACGGAGCACTGTGTGCAGCCAGCCAAACAAAACGGTGCCACCTGGCGGTCCTCTGATAAACTTGAGAGTGGCTTCTGTCAGTGAAGCTTTATCATGCGACTGCATACTGTGATGGGTAGCGTACTTTGAACCATGTGTAATTATGCGTGTGAAATTTGTACCACGCAATATTATGGCAATATCACATGTGCTGTGAAGCCTATATATACAGGACGCGTGCATTTGTATAGTATAAACGTTATTTTCGCTGCGTTTCCGAGCAAAGGAACACTTTTTTCGCTGTATTTCCAAGCAGACGTGTGGTAGAACAGCTGCTTGCCGTGCAAACGAACTGGGTTCGATTTTTACTCGGACGTGGTCATGTCGTTTATTTTATTTTTATCTTTCTCAGTTTTATGCTGACGCATAGGACGATTTTTCGCCCACAACCAATGACGCCGACGCATCTGCGAAACGAGCTCTCAAACGCTATCGCGTTAATATTTTTTCTTTCTCTCTTTAGCTGTCCTTACAAAAGCTGTCGAGTGAGAACAGTTCAATCATTTTGTCTTCCTTCGCTGTGCAAAGTATAATAAATTTCGGGGGTTCGTCAAGATAGTTGCGCTAACAATAGCCCCAGACTGTTGAGAAAGCGTATCTCAAAAAACTATACCTTGAGAGCAGATTAGTTATCTCCCAGAAATCTCGTGAGTTTTTTTTGTTTTTTTTTTTTTGTCGGATCTTGAGAGTGAGCTGCAGCCGGTCGCGGCTGATACACTCGGAGCCGACTGAGTGAATAATATACTTCGCCCCCGCGTTGCGAAAAAACTCTGGCCCGACAGATTGCGCCATCGTATATCTCAGATGGCGCGGATTTCGTAAACGGTGGCATGCCGGGCTGGATCAGTGGAGTTAGTGAAACGTGTATAAATCCCCTCGCTCGGTGAATGCACAAAAACGTGATGGAGCGCTCGTACGCTTTTTTTTTCGTTTTCTCGCTTCAGGGGAAACATATTGCACGACGAAATATAGAAGGTACGGAAAAAGTGTCTGTACTTGGTGTGTCGACATCTTCGCATACGGGCCTCTTAAAGTGCGACTGTATAAGTTAGTTTCACTCTATCGTAAAAAAAAAAGACATATTATCGATAGTGATGGAAATTTTGGGTGGACACAGTTTTCGCGATCGAACCATGCCAGCAATTTCATCATCATCATCATCATCATCATCATCATCATCATCATCATCATCATCATCATCATCATTATTATTATTATTATTAATATTATTATTATTATTATTATTATTATTATTATTATTATTATTATTATTATTATTATTTCAACCTTAGGTACCCCTTTCCTGATTATTCGGAACGCTGTAGGGGCGCGACATCAGTAAACAACAACAAACAAAGAGAATGACATGGCCACAAATTTTGCTAAGAGGAATGCAGAAACTATGGCTCCACTTAAAAAAAAATAATAGCAACCGTGTTACAACTTGTTCACCCTGTTACAACGTCAAACTAACGACGAAAGGGCGGATAGTTAACGAAACAAAATTATTTAATTATCAGTTGCTCCCGACGTCTGTCGATTATTATGCATTTGTTGCGCTCAATAAACGCAATAGTGTTGCAGTATTATGAGTGAAGCGAATGCTATAGCCTTTTATTGTGATGGCGGCATGCTGGAATTTTCGCTGTTCGCTTCGAAAGTGATCGATGGGAAGTGCAGCCAGGCAGCTCGGCCGGGCGTGCAGTGTCCATTCACGGCTGCACACCGCAGCTGCACTTGTCAGTGTCAGAGCAGTGCAGCACCTCACAACACTCGCTCTGAAACCGCAGAGCACATAATGGGCACTTTACTGAACTTTCGCGCGGTGCTCAAGAAAATGAATTCTTTGTCACACATATGCAACAGGGGCTTAGTTTACGAAACTGCGCTTTGGAAGCGTGTTTTTGCCACTGGTCGGCCGGCATTCATTGCTGATGAGATGCCCTGCGTATAGTGATTGGCTGCAAACAGTCTCTTACGATTTCTAGCAAGAGACGATTTTTGTGCATAGGGTCCCGCATCACTAACTAGTATGCACGCACCTGCATGCTTTTTAATGTCAAATGGCTTAGTTATATCTGCTTCTGTTCTAATGTGCATGTTGTTATGCCCTAAAATCTCCATTGTGCGTTTAACAACAATTCACGTAACGCGTTCGGTTTTGCTTTCTGCCTGCCAGGCTTTGCCACTCAAGCCTCCATTTGGTTTTGGCAGGCCTAGCCATATTTACAGTTTTTTTTTGAAGAAATAAAGGGTATTATTATTATTATTATTATTATTATTATTATTATTATTATTATTATTATTATTATTATTATTGCTGTTGTTGTTGTTGTTGTTGTTTCGTGTATTCGCGCATTTGTTGTATGAATATAGAACAGATGTGTCTCGGAGATTTCGTTTAATGTGTTTATAGGTATAAGTGTAAATAAACGTTTTGTCTTTCAAAACAAACGTAAATGAGTGAACTCTTGCGAGTAAACACTTGTTAGTATACACTTGACTGTAGCCTTGTCAAACGTGCGCACTCAGATTTCAATATGAATATTGAGCAAACCGCGTATCGAATCTTCGAGACAAAGCACAGAACTTCGTGAAACGTTTTTCTGGCTAGGACATTCCGTTGCTTGCGGCTGTACATGGTATTTGGCGCCGTACACTTTACAGTGTACACTTTACAGCGCGCTATAGCCGCGCTCTATCCCTTGCACGGCCGGAATGCGTGCTGCGCACTGCTAAGTTTGGTCTTTTCAAGCGTCCCCAACCAACCCAAATACTAGAACACGCTTTAGCCGGTGCTTATACGCCGCTCAGTGGTAGCGCAGTGCGTTAAAGCGAGCGGTCCTGACACCCCGGGCGCTGGGAGCGCTCGAAAAACGCCTCGTATAAAAACGGGCCTCCGTGTGTGTTCGTCTTTGTGGTCGCGGTTCTTTCTTTTATGGCTCAGTGGCGTGATTTGGTTGACATCTTGCGCGCTCGAAAAGCAAATAGACGAGGGAATGTGTGCGTAGGGGAAAGAAGCAAGTTAGGAAGGAAGGGAGAAGGCGGCATGGTCTCCGCTTTTTTAACGCGTCGCGTCGCACTTTTAATGGCTCCGGGGGAAGAATTATAAGGAGAGAGAGAGAAAGAGAGATGAGTGGAAGAAGGAGGAGGAGCTTGCCGTCGTCGTGTCGCCGTTGTTCGCTCGTTGTTTAAGAGCAGCGCGAGGGACGTTAAGGAATAAGGGGTAAAAAAGTACGATAAAAGCTTACGCGTACACCCCCTGGTCGGCGGCAGTTGATTCTTCTTCACTACGCGACATTAGGAAGCGCTGCATAGCCTTCGGTTCCTGTCTCTCTTTTTGCTCTCTCTCCTCGGGCGACGTCATCGCTGTGTATGTTTTCGCGTTTCACTTTCTTTTTTTTTTTTGGTTTTCTCCCCGTCCGCGCCGCGTCTCCACCGGGACTCCTCCCTTCCTCCTCGGGCGAGTGTCCGTCCGCAACTTTGGTTTATATTTTTTTGTTTTCATTACTGCAGTTTTCTCTCTCTCGCTACGGCTGGGTGCTGTTTTTTCCGCCGCTTCGTCTCCGCAATCACCTCATCTCTCTCTCTCCCTCCCTCTTTGGCTCCTCTTTTCGGTGACGTGGTCACCGCTCTTGGAGTGGTGGCAGCGGTGGCGGCGCGCGCTCGCGTCCTTTATAATTCAAGAAGAAGAAAACTAAGCAGAATATGAAGAAAATAAAGGCACACTAGTCATAGTCGTCCCTTCACCCTCCACAGCTGATGTGTGGAATGCCGTTGGGACCGCGGGGAAATGCCTCGGCTCCTGGTGGGGTCCTGTAACGGAGGAGGAGGATAGGCCTTTACCTTTCTCCATCTCCTTTGGAAATGTGTGTACTTCGCTTATATGATTTGTTGGTTTCCGTTTCGTAGACGTTCAGTTGCGCGGGTGCCTGTAACAACTTTTCTTTCCTTACCTTATCTCTCTCTCCTACGTGAGGGTATACCCTCCCCTAGGACCCTGGGGCTGTTCATAAAATGGTGGGGAATGCCGAGTAGGGTGTGTATCTGGTCTGACTTTCTTTCCTTGCGCCTCTGCTGTGGCATTGTTGTAGTTCTATCTTGCGGGTGCCAGGTCTTTGTTGGCTTTACAACTGCCGTTACGATTGGTCTAGTAACCGTAAATAACTGCAGTTACACCACCCTCCCCACGCACTCACACCCTACATAAAAAACAAACACTGTACTTTTATTTCTTCTGTTTACTCCCAGCGTTAGCCGCGCACTTAACAATCAACCAGTCGGTTAGTGAACCATTTGCTCGTGAATGACTGAAGGGAGAGGTGAATAAATCAGCACATTCGCGAGTAGGTTGGTTTATTTAGTCGACTAACTGGTTCACTCGCAGCTGTGGGGGTTAGTAAACATTTGTTAACATCGGTTGACTCACAGCAGTGATTTGACCGCATCTAAGCGCGCCTCGGCCTTTTCTTCGTCATTCTAAAAGTGAGTCTACGCGTGTTAGGAATACTTTTCGAAGACGTTGCCTTCCTGGCCTTTTTCCAGCCACATTCTGTGACAGGTTATGATCTGGGAATGGCGATCTTTTATGACCTGAATAAATTTCTCTCGAGTTGTGGCGTCACTCAATCAATCAATCAATCAATCAATCAATCAATCAATCAAGCGTAAGCACAGTGACCTGTCCCCCGATATGTTTTTAAATACTACATTATAACAAATATGGAAAGAGAAGCTAGTGCAAGTGCGGATACTCTTCGAGGTAGCGTTTGCTATCATCGAACTCGGCTGCTGACCCGCAGGTCGCGGGATCGAATCCTGGCTGCGGCGGCTGTATTTCCAATGGAAGTGAAAATGCTGTAGGCTGGTGTGCTCAGATTTGTGTGCACGTTAAAGAACCCCAGGTGGTCGAAATTTCCGGAGCCCTCCACTACGGCGTCTCTCATAATCATATGGTGGTTTCGGGATGTTAAACCACACGTATCAATCATCGTCATTCCTATCATCCAAAGCAAGGGCGGACGGTGGAGGGAGACGGCGAGTATGGGCCATTAAAAGATTGCGCCTTAATATTTGTCTTAATGGTTGATTGGGCGAGTTCGTGATTTATGATGGTCTGAAATACGAGCGCGATACGGGAACAGAAAAGACACGGACAAGCGCCCAGTACCAACTGAAAGTCTGATCGGAAAGCTGTGGAATATGTATTGACAGGTGAGACCTTTCTTGCGGGTCGCAGGATCGAATCCCGGCTGCGGCGGCTGCATTTTTGATGGAGGCGAAAATGCTGTAAGCCCGTGTGCATGTCGAAATTTCCGGAGCCCTCCACTATGGCGTCTGTCATAATCATATGGCGCTTTTGAGATGTTAAACCCCACAGATCAGACTACAAATTCCGTAAGCACATACGATAAGCCGAAATCGCAAACAAACATAACAAAACCGAAACGATATCTATTTATTTGAGCCCCACCTTACCAACGCCCACCTTGTCTTACATTGATTCCTTAACGCCTGTGGCGTTTTCCACTGTCCAAAAAGGCTAGATTCTTATCGGACAGAACTATTGACAGTCTGCTTACGCAAGTCAAGTATTCACGCGTTATGTTTGCCACTTCATGATAATCCTTATCCGCTCATTTTTGTGTTTATTAACCCATGACTGTGCTGTCAAGCTGAATTTTACAGCCACATCTATAGTGTCATGTCGGGCTAGAAAAACCATCGTTGATTGATTTGTGGGGTTCAACGTCTCAAAACCACCATATGATTATGAGAGACGCCGTAGTGTAGGGGTCCGGAAATTTCGACTACCTGGGGTTCTTTAACGTACACCCAAATCTGAACACACGGGCCTACAACATTTCCGCCTCCTTTGAAAATGGAGCCGCCGCAGCCGGGATTCGAGCTCGCGACCTGTGGGTCAGCAGCCGAGTACCTTAGCCACTAGACCACCGCGGCGGGGCTGTTAATGCACTTGACAATACCAGTTCGGTGCTTTGTTTTGCACAGCTGTTTCTTGTGTCTGTAGCCGCACATGTTCGATTCAATATGCCGTGCATAAGCAGGTTGCAAATACGCTTCAGTTACAGCAAGCGAAGGAGAAAAAAAAAGAGATAGAGTAAAACATACCGAAAAGAAACTCACTTTTACTATAAGATAGCTGCGTTATCGTACAACAGAAAGTTAGACATCTTAAACGGATTGTATCACCTCGGCAGGTTGCAGTCATCGTATAGCCTCAACCGATTTTTCACTTTCACGATTTCCTCTCCTCCTATGTTGCCCTGAGGCTTTATAACTGCACCGAACTTATCCCCCCCCCTCCTTTTTTTTTACATCCGCTTTCGTAGCACGTTGCGAGTGCAACTGTTGCCCCTGCTTTTCAAGTTTTTCATGTCTGCGGGTTTCTCGCGCACTGCATGGGTATACTGCGGCACCCACGCTGCGGCTCCGATACGAAATATGACCGAGGTGTATCATCTCATGACTCTCTCTCCGTTCCCCCAGCGTTTTCGTGTTTGATACCGCTGCAACCTTGACTTTTTTATTTATTTATTATTCTATCACCCGTGCAGGGGCTCTGTTCGGCTCTCCGGGGAGCGATGTGACGTAATTCAGTTTCCTAATGCCACGTTTATTTCTATCCGTATTTAGATTTCTTCTTTCAGCGAATGACGTATTTGTAGCTCACGTTTTCTTGCAGTGCGCTGCTATCTATCATGAGTAGAGAGAGAGAATAAAATGAGGGAAAGGCAGGGAGGTTAACCAGATAATGGAGCATCCGGTTTGCTACCCTGCACTAGGGGAAGGGGGAATGGGGAAGAAAGATTGGAAAGAAAGCGAAGAGGGAAATAGACGCGCGCGAAAAAAAGGGGGGGGGGAGCTGGGGTGCTACAGTCTATACAATAGGCCGCTGCCACGCAAAAAGTTCAGTAGGGCCTTCACTGATTTTCTGTGAGCACACAAATCATGTCTTCTTTCCAGCACTGATTGTTCAGACAAAGGTCTGTCGTCAAGGCGAGCTAACGCAGCAGCTAGTTGCCGTCTTTGAACGCTGTAATGAGGGCAGTGACAGAGAACGTGCTCTATAGTTTCATCGCTGCCGCAATGACCGCAAGCAGCACTGTCTTCCATGCCGATTCGGTGGGCGAAAGCTTTGGTGAAGGCGACACCAAGCCATAGTCGGCAAAGCACCGTTGTCTCGAGTCGGGAGAGTCCAGACGGAGGCCGGAGTCGACGAGACGCGTCCAGTCTACGCAGTCGCGTGTGCCGTAAGCACTCGGTGTTCCACAGGGATGTTAATTCTGCATTAGCGATTTTTCGGATGGTCATTGCAGCATCAGCCCTTGAAAATGGTATAGATTTTTCTTCACCATTTTCGTGTGCTGATCGGGCAGCTGCATCGGCATGTTCGTTGCCCAATATGCCGCAGTGACTTGGAATCCACTGAAACGTGATTCTGTGTCCTTCGTCGAAGAGGTGGTGAAGCAGCTCTCTAATTTCCAGCACTAGTTGTTCATGAGGTCCCCGGCGTAAGGCGAATGTCAAACACTGTAGTGCTGCCTTAGAGTCCGTGAACACGCTCCATTTCTTGGCTTCTTGGTGTTTAATGACTTCAATTGCGCTACGTAGAGCAGCAAGTTCCGCAGCTGTCGATGATGTCTGGTGGGATAAACGAAACTTCACCGTTGTCGCTGTTGAAGGAAAGATCACCGACCCTGCAGACCCATCCACTTTAGTTGAAGCGTCAGTATACAGATGAGTATGGTCACTGTATTTCTCATATAACAAGAGAAGGGAAAGCTGCTTTAGCGCTGGAGACGAGAGCCGGGCTTTTGACCCTATGCCTGGAACCGTGAGTTCAACATGTGCACAGGTCATACTCCATGGGGGAGTTGAAATCCTCGATGGAGTTGTATATCCCGCAGGAATGTGTGTGCGATATGACAAGACTGTCTGGCAGAATGAGGCACGTGGTCGGGCTTCTGGCAGTGAAGCTAGATGATGGGCAGGGGCACGAGTAAGATGCCTTACGTGTGCTCTGAGCACTTCCATCATGATATGCGTCTTCAGCGGGTAGTCATTAGCGATCTCGATTGTCTCAGCTGATGATGAACATCGCGGTAGCCCCAGACAAACTCGCAGAGCCATGGCCTGGATACTTTCGAGAGTCCGAATGTTGGTTCTACAGGTGTTGGTCAACACAGGCAAACTGTAGCGCAAATAGCCAAGAAAAAGCGTCTTGTACAATTGCATCATTGCATGTACTGAAGTCCCCCAGGTTTTTCCTCCGAGATACTTGAATAAGTTAGCAATTTCTGTTAGCCTCTTCTTCAAGTGGGCCACATGTGGGCCCCAGCAGAGGTCTCTATCAATGAATAGGCCTAGAAATCTGTGCGTCTTGAGATACGGTATGACTTGGCCATCGATTGATATAGCGTATGGTCTCATTGGCTTTCGACTAAAAGCAATCAATGCACATTTCGCTGGCGAGATTTTCAGACCCTGGTCCTTGAGGTACAATGATACCAACGTGACAGCTTTCTGAAGTCTTGCGCGTACCTGAGGCCTTGTCACGCCAGATGTCCAGACGCAGATGTCGTCAGCGTACACGGATGACTTGACCACACTTGGTAATCGTTCTATAAGTCCAATGAGAACGAGGTTGAAGAGGGTTGGACTCAAGACGCCACCTTGCGGGACTCCACGATGCGTTGGGTGTTGGGAAGTTGGACCATCTGCAGTGTTCACAAACAAGGTCCGCCCTTGTAAATAGCTGCGTGTCCAACAATACAGTTGTCCGCCTAGGCCCACTGACTCAATGGCTTCGAGGATGGCGTCATGTAGAACGTTGTCGTATGCTCCTTTTACGTCAAGGAACATGGCTGCAGATAGTCGTTTACCTGCCTTTTGTTGCTGGACATATGTGACGAGATCTATAACATTGTCGATCGAACATCGGTGACGGCGAAAACCAGCCATGGCGTTCGGATATATCTCATAGTATTCCAGGTACCATTCAAGCCTGGCCAAGATCATTCTCTCCATTACCTTTCCTACGCAACTTGAGAGTGCGATCGGTCGGTAAGAGGCAATGTCCAGGGGAGATTTGCCAGGCTTAAGGATCGGTACCAAGCGGCTAATCTTCCAATCTTGCGGAACGACGCCAGCTTGCCAGGAATCGTTGAAGATGTTAAGGAGTGTTTCTCGTGCCCGTTTACCAAGGTTGAACAGCATCTTGTATGAGATGTCATCCGGGCCAGTTGACGACGACTTATTACATAAGACGAGCGCCGCATCGAGCTCCTGTGATGTAAACGGTAGATCCATGCGTGGGTCCCGTGAGTGAGGGATTTGATTCACTGTATGTAGGCTTGTGTACGCTGTCTGGCCCACGGTCATAGCGCAGAAATCTTCTGCTACCTCAATTTCATGCCGGCGATGAAAAAGTGCAAGGGCTTTGAAGGGAAAACGCTGCTCTGGAACAGAACGTAGGCCTCGCATAATTCTCCATATCTGAGACAGCAGTTTATGAGGATCTAGCGACGCACAAAATTTTCTCCATCGTTGGGTGTCTAATTTGTCAAGGCGCCGTTGTATCTTCTTTTGGATGCGCCGGGCTGTCCGTAGATCGTCTGTGGAATTGGTGCGTCGGTATCGTCTTTCGGCACGACGGCGTATTGCACGAAGTCGCTCCAGCTCGAGGTCATATTCAGAGTACTTCGAAGAGCGTATTATTGTGCGCGTAGTCGCATGTTCAGTTTCCTTAATAGCTTGCTGAAGACCATTGGACAGGCCTTCTTCACAAGCATCCTCAAGTTGAGTCTTGAACACACTCCAATCTATTCTTTGTGTTGTGGTAGAGGAGTACGTGTTCGAAATACCTTTGATCTTCAGGTAAGTGGGGATGTGGTCGCTTCCGTGTGTTTCAATGTCCAAAAACCACTTTACCCGTGTAGCAAATCGGCGTGAAACAAAGGACAAATCAAGGCAGCTGCTATATGTAGTGCCTCGTAAAAACGTAGGACTGGCATCATTCAGAAGGACGAGACCATGGCTGGATACCAATGATGCTAGACGTCGTCCCGTTGAATTAAGCCTTGAGCTTCCCCAGATGGGATGATGCGCATTGAAATCCCCGGTGATGACCCACGGACCCGGATGTGCCCTTAATATGCCGTCTAGTTTGTTGGTGTCGAAATGACCTGATGGGGATATATACACGCCTAGAAGTGCGAATGTCACTTTTCCTTTTTTAACAGACAAGCACACGTACTGATTGCTGTCGTGAGGTTGCACTGGCTGGACGACGTAAGTAAGCTCCCGGCGAATAAATACAACAACTTTGCTACTTTCGATGTCACTTGAAGAGAAAAATGACTCGTAGCCGGATAATCTGATTGGGTGCGATAATTTCGGTTCACATATAATCATGATGGGAAATCGGTGCAGATGAACAAACTGGCGAGAATCAGATATGCGAGATCTCAGACCTCTTGCGTTCCACTGAAAGATGGACGCTTCTCTGACCTCCTGACGGAACGACTTGTTATTGTCGGCCATGACTTTACTGGAGGCTTGCAAGGACCGGACTCAACGCGTCCAGCACCCGTAGGCCACTCCTAGCAGTTGGCGTGTCGATGCTTGTCAGAAGACTTCTGATGACACTCACAATGGATCGCAGCATAGGAATAATTTGACGATCTGCGTTTGGAGCCTCGTCATCAGCAGCATTGGCTTTCACTGGGAGCAGAGAGCGGGAGGGCTGCTCGGAAGGCCGTGCGTTCGCAAGCACCGGCCAGTCTTCAGGGGAGAGAGGCTTCGCCGGTGGAGGTTTTCTTGTACTATCTGGCTTTCTACTAGATGTTGATGGTGGTGTAGACCGTAGTGGTGCATGAATATCACCATGACTGGAGCGCTTCCGTCGGTGGCGACGTCGACGCCGGATTTTCTGTGAAGCTTCTCTATGGGTTGAGTTATCCCTGACCATTTCTTTCAGGATACCCATTTCTTTCTTGAGTCTTGGGCATTCCTTAGACGTGGCCTCATGCGTACCTCGACAATTGCCGCACCTATAAGTTGTTGCACAACAGGTGTCTACCGTGTGCGCCTCCGCGCACCGGGGGCATACGGTGGAGTTTGTACAGACGCCCTTGACATGACCGATCTTGAAGCACTTGTGGCACTGAAGCGACTTTGGGACAAAATGCCGTACCACATGCCGGAAATGTCCTACCTTGACGTGCGTAGGGATTGAGTCGCCCTCAAAGACTAGCTTAACGCAGCGGCTGTTCCCGAGGCGGCTTATATGCTTAATGATCACTCCTTCGTACGCTGGTTTTATCAGAATGGGTAGATCCGTGTTTGGGATTGCCAAGTCAATGTCGTAAATGACACCTGCAGTGCAGGTTCCAGTCATCGGTACGACCGCTCGTACTTTGACATCTCCAAACTCTGTCATCATTCGAAGCTTCTGCAGCGTATCTGCATGTGTTGTGTCAACGGCTAAAACGTTCTTACGTGTGTTCAGCCGGACCTCTTTGATTTCATTCTGCGCTATTCCCTCAAGAACATTAGAAATGGCTTGCCTGTTCAATTTTCGAAGGCTGGCGGAAGGATCCACGGGCATGAAGAGAATGGTATGCGGCCAGCGTTCAATCCTTGCCTTCACGGTTGACGTCCTTGCTGGTGATGACGTCTTGATTAGCCTCCTTTTGGCCTTGCGGCTCATCACAGACACGAAGCTGCCATCTGATGAGTGGTCGCCGTCGACTGAGTAGATGTCCGTGTCTTCACTGGAGCTGCTCCAAGAGCCTCGTTTCCTTGCGGAGCTTACAAATGCTGAGCTGTAGCCAGACGGGCCAGCAGTTCGTTCTTCGTCCATGTGCACGAGAGCAGGAGCATCTCTTGAGCCGTCGCTGGTGATGGACCATGAGCCTTGAGCCACAGAAGAGCTTGAGGGCGCTGACATTTGACCACGTGGGCCTGTAGAAGTCGCCGCTGCCATCGCCACAAGGCGGGACGCAGGGAGCGTCCCAGGAATCGTGGAAAATATGACGAAAAACAGTTAGTAGTGACAGACGCGTTCTATCACTAAGTAACTTCGTCGTCGGTCATGAGTAGTTTTCTAAAGAACTATTCTGTCTGATTTTGTATTACTTGGAAGGGTTTTCTTTCAAAATGAAACTAGCGAAAAACAAGGTATGCGCGGTGTTTTTGGTGTGCACGTTTGTTCGTCCGCAAGTGGTTTTCTATATTCTACGTGAAAAAAAAAGCTGCTTAGATCGATTGGTCAACTTTTCCGAAGGCCCTCCCCTATACCGCGTCTCTCATAATCATTACGACAACAGAGAGATGAACTAGTTTGCAAGTGTTCATTCCAAAAGACAGGTCGGGCAAACGCGGGACACAAGAGGGAAGCCAGGTCATCGCACGTCCTGGCTTTGGGACGTTAAGGCCTATGAATTATTAATTTAGTTCGATCTCGAAACCATACATCGTCGGTTGATTATATATCACACGGCCGCTTCCACATGCACCCAGGGCCTTGTAAAGCGATTTTCGCCTGAATGTACTGTGAGACAAAAAATTCAGTAGTTGAAATTAAGTCTATGGTTCCTTTAAAAGCTTTATAACGCGTGCACGCGTGCAGGCAAGGAAATGAATTGAGCAGACGGAGGTGTGGTTCTCTCGGGCGACAATGGTTGTGAGGTCACGAACAGTGCTTATAGCCTTGGCTAATGTTCCTTTGATTGTTTTGGACTTCGGTTAGTAGCCCGTAGTCTTCAACACCAAAGTCAGTTATGATGTTTATCAAGAGATAGGCTATCAGCGGCTGCAAGTTATTCCTAGGTATGAAAATTTGACCCCTTCATTTCGCCGCCGTTAGTTCGACGTTCCGGATAATTCGACCTCGACTAAGAGGTCCCCGCTTGGCACGACGCTTGCTGCTCTCACTTGACTTCTCTCTTTCTCGATCTTTCTTTCCCCCGAGCATCTGCGTAGAATAAAGTTCAAAAGCGACGACCAACTAAGCCGATTGGATTCGCGATTGGTCGCTCCACGGAGCGCTATATACGTCGAAACCAACACTCAAAGAAAGAAACGACGACGAATCACGCGGAGTCGGGTTTCGGACAACAGAAACTCCTATGCCGGTCGTAGTGCGCGTATATGCGTACTCCGAGATCAGCGGGGTCCGTCGCGCTTGTATCGCCCTTCTCGGAGTCGTCGCGCGTATTAGTGTGGCGCGGCCAGCTCGCGACCGGGCATCTTGTGTCTTCGGTTCCGCCCCGTTGCGGCGGTGCCGCTTACTTAGCCGCGTAATTGGTCGCGGCGCCGTGTCCGAGAAGATTCCCGCTGCTTCTTTTGTGGCCGCGTGTCGCTTTGTGTCTCGACATTTTCCCCGGACACGTGTACTCCGTCGAGAGAGCGAGCACGAGAGTTGGGCGCCCTTCTTCCTTTTCCTCATGAACCACTAACAACAACAACGCCCGCTAGGTCGACGTCGGTTATTGATAGCAGCGCGCGTTGTTCGCCTCTTGGCGAGAAAGGCGTTTCGCCTTTCAAAGGATGCTTCGCGGGAGTATTTTACCCGTATACGGCAGCGGTGGAAACAGAGCTGCCATTTTGTTGTTCCTTTTCTGGGCCGCGCGTTATCGCTCGCGATGGCTTCGTAGCTTTTTGTTGATGAGACACTGGAAAAAGAAGCGCCGATGACAGTGCGGGTGCCCTGAGTTTGCTTTCTCTGCCTAGCCTTTGCCCAAAATGATTCATGTATAGTGAGGATGCGACTGGAGTGGCAGTGCGTCAGTGGCTGCTTGCTGGAACAAGGGAAGCTGTGGGTCGTGTTTCTAAAAGCCCTCCAATCACGGATCGTTCGTTGTACGCTACAGTGTCTGGCCTATTCGGATTGTTCACTTGATAGAGATGCGAGATAAATTTGGCAGACAGCTAATTCATTGGACCGGGATTGAATGACGGAAGTGTTGCTGTTAAAAGCCGTCGGTTGGCGTCAGTCAACATGTAGCCAACGCTGTCCATCATTTAGCCAGAGTTAGCCAAAATTAACCCAAGTTTTCGAGTAACAGCAACCTTTGAAGTCAGCCCGAAGTTGTCATTATCAGACACCGTGTAGAGTCTACAGTAGGGTGGGTGATAGGCTCAGGAATGCATCTTTTTCAAACGAATGCTAGGGATCTATAGAACTGCGGCTCTGCTCAACCCTCTGTCTGCTTATACCAAAAGTGAAATTTGCGTATACCTATCTCCTATGATACGCCCTTCGGTTTGCGCTTTATAATTTCGGGTATGTGATGTCTAACGCTCTTTATTGCGTCAATTCATGGCCTGCTAATATCGCTCCCCGCGGTTTCACTTTCCGACGTCAGCTTATACTTCAAGGTTAGCTGCGCAAGTGGAGAGTTACGGAAGAGTGAAGCAGACGACACGAGCTTTGTCTTCCAACACATCTCTTGACCAAAGGTAAAGGAAGGCGCCGACCAAATACAAAAAAAATAGAGAGAGAGAGAGAGACTTTAAAGTAAAGCAAAAGTAAACATTTGGCCGGCGCCTTTCTTTGCCTTTGACCAAGAGCATTCTCCACTATAGACGGGTTTTTGTCGCGAACCTTTTATTTCACTGGTCACCCCTTGTCGTCTGTTCTCCTCTGCGTCCGTGTTTATTCGCGCTGTTAACCATGAACATAATCGAACTCGCCCGATTCTCAATCCTTAGCCGTGCCAGTCGACTTCGAAAGTTTCCTTATAACCTCCTCTGAACGTCCTGTCGTAACGAGACACGACGGCTCCTCCCATCTCCCGCAGCCGTCGTCCTCCGCAGCGGGCAGTCTCCGGCGGCAACAGCTCCTGCTTTCATGCAGCGGCCAGCATCCGAGGAACGAGCGGGCTTCAGCGGGGTGGGAATCGTTTTGCCAATTAGCCCTAATGCGCCCGTCTATACGTCGTCCTGCTTGATCGCGGCTCTCGTTTGCTTGGACGTTCGCTCCTTCTTTTTCTTGTTCTTCGCCGGCTCCTCTTTCCTTCTCCTCCTTCCTTTCTTCCTCTGTCCATTTCCCTCTTCTTCTTCTTGTGCGCCGATTTCGCGCATGTTGCTGACACTCCTCTCGTTAGGCGATCACGAGGAAAGTGCCCCTTTTCTTCTTCTTTTTTAAAGACAATATCTTCCCGCGCCCTTTCGAGCAACTTTCTCTAACGGGGCTTTACGATGTCCAAGAGTGGTAATTTCTGACCTTACTCTACTGCCTCGTCGTATTTGCTCGCATATACAATAAGCATTAGCTAACGTTGACTTGACTGACTGGTTGGCTGTGCGTGTGTGCATGATGTCGACTTGACGGCTGAGTATCGGCTGAGACAAACGCTTCCACACTCAAGAAGATTACAGCTTCACTTTCCCTCCATTTCTGTTGTGCGCTGATTTCGTTCTCGTTGCTGCCACTCCACTCGTTAGGCAATAATTACAAGGAAGTCTCTTTTTTATTTTTATCGTTTTAAGACAATATCTTCTTTGGCCACTTTACTCATGTGATTCTTAAAGGGAAAAGAATAGAAAAGTGAGCCCCGTAACGGTCTGCATCAGAGTGCGACACCTCAACAGTAGCTCACAAGTGATGGGGGTATGGGGGTAAGGAGGGATTAAAAGGATAGGATTAACAGATAAATAGATAGGGAGAGGAAGGAGAGAGTGAGGTGCTGGGACAGCAAACGACGGAAGTAAACAGGAGATAGAAAAGATGGATACGGTCGCAGGAGTCCGAGGACGGGGCACCACTGGGCGAGAGCTCTTGTCGGCGTCAGGAGATGGCGTTGGGTGAGCCCAGTCGGCCAGAGCTGCGCTGTCGTCGGAGATCGCGGGGGCACAACCGGTCGGCATGAAATCCAGCGAGCGAGTGTCCCTCTTTGTCCATTTCCAACAACACTTGCTGACAACATTTGATGATGTCCAAGAATACCTTATACTGCCGCCTTGTCGTATTTGGTTGCATACAACGAGAATTACACGTTATTGACAATGTTGGCTAATCTTGGGTGTGCTATGACTATCTTGATGGCCACGTTTTGCTCGATGTTGAGTGTATGACGACTATATAGTGTTGGGAATTGTCGCTGAACGGCTGTCTACTGTCGCCTATCTTTTGTCTCACGAGCAACATGATCTTTACTGATTCTTGATGAAATGATTGTGTACATGTGGCGGCTGCATTTCCGATGGAGGCGGAAATGTTGTAGGCCCGTGTACTCAGATTTGGGTGCACGTTAAAGAACCCCAGGTGGTCAAAATTTCCGGAGCCCTCCACTACGGCGTTTCTCATAATGAAATGGTGGTTTTGGGACGTTAAACCCCACAAATCAATCAATCAATCAATCAATGATTGTGTACATCCTCAGACCCCTTGTTCCGCCTCAGGTACATTGGTTATCAGCTTAGCATCGTGTTTACGAATTATTAATGTAGTGATTGTGTTATGTCGCTATACCGCCTTCAGACCCTCCGTCCCTCTACCGGGATATTAGCGCTCAGGTTTTGATGGAAAGCTGACTTGTTGTCCTCGTAGAAAGGCAACTAATATGTAAACGTCCGGTATTACATTTATCGTTATTTAGCCTCTTTGGGCCACCAATTCTTGG
The DNA here is from genome assembly GCA_013436015.1 of Rhipicephalus annulatus. NCBI lineage: Eukaryota > Metazoa > Arthropoda > Arachnida > Ixodida > Ixodidae > Rhipicephalus > Rhipicephalus annulatus. Next base: position 87,694 of record WOVY01010944.1, on the reverse strand, counting down.
ACAAAGATGCTGAATGTTCGCACGAGTAAAATTAGCGCGTGTGCTTATACTTTCCGTTTTTTTTTTCGCGATGCGTGTAATATGCGTTGTCGTACGTGAGGTATTCATATGGTTTTATGTGACGGACATTGCAAATAGAACACTACACCCACCGCACGCAAGCGTCACGGGGATGTGCAATAGACAAGTTCCTGCACCTTACAAAGCTATGTACACCTCCTGTATCCAACTCAATGCTAACTCTGCGAGCAGCTAGGACCGATCTTCATGGAGTGCAAGAAAACATCATAGTTTTGAGGTTAGATAGCGTTCGACGCCAGAACAGTAAGAAATAAACGTGATTATTTTTCTATTGGCTTTGGGTACTGCAGATCCCTGCTGCAGCACGTGCTATGGCGACACATAGAAGAGCCTCACCAAACACACACGCATTCTTATACATGATAACGTGTTTGTCGCGGTTCTTTCATTATACGTGTAGCCTCAGTACTTGCTTCAGTTATCCAACATGAACTCGCTCGAACAGCAACCTTTCTCTGTGAATTTCTGAGGTCTCATTGGCGAACCGACCGAATGCCTGTCGCCTTTCGAAGTCCTTCTTAAGTGCCATCGCTTGCATTCGCACACTTGGAAGCGTACAGAACTTAGCGTTAGAAATAAGGCAATCGGTGATCAACCTTCATACATATTAACGAGTTTCCGGTTTGCAGCACTGGAGGCGGACAGATGTTTTCTTCCGGAGAGCCGCCAATGGGGCTATTCGCGTTTGTCTCTCTTCGCATGACGCGTTCCATCGCCCGCTCGAAGGCCCCAATACTTTTTGCGCCGACTGCCAAGGTTTTTGCAGAAAACAGCTGACTCGGCAGTCGCCTTCTCTGTTGCCAGGGGTGGGTAGCGTTGTACGGGGGATTCCGACGTGCGATCAGGAGAAAGATCATGGCGGTGGTGGCGTACGCGTGCGTGTGTGAGGCGTGGGTGTGGGTGCGCGCGAGGGGCGCAAGAGGAGGAAAGGGAGGCGTTTGTTGTATGGCACTGTGATCTCCGAATTGAACGCCTGCGCAGTAGCTGAACTGGGCTGTCTCATACAGCCGCAGCATCGCGTATTCTTGGACTTCGACACTACGCGTCCCTTACTATCAGAGGCCTTTCTCCTCCACACGGACCCTGACGATGTGATGGTATCCTCGCTCCGCGTTTATTTTTTATTTATTTTTTTACGTGTGAGAGCATTTTTGCATGGTGACCGATGGATTTCTGGTTTACCGAATTCACTCGCACACTACCTGCAATACTTATCCCTGACTGGTGTTTTATAACAATTTCTGATGTTCGCCTAATGAAACCTTGATTTATTCCTTTTGAACAGAACTCTCACGTGACTGAAAATTTCTGCAAAGAGATAGTGGTTCGGCAAAATACCTAAGGATGTCGCTACCCTCTCTTACGACCGCCGTTAGTAACTTCGGTAGGCCGTAACAACGTAAACGGTAATAAATACATGAACAAACTAAAATTATTCTTCGTGGCATTTCAAGGGGGGATGATAGAAGTTTGCCGAGGAATCTGACAAGTATACGCTCTTGTAGGAACGGCATCTAACTTGCGTCGTCCTCTTGGAAGGACGTTGAAGAGAATAGATGATGATACCAACGCCCGAACATCATGCGCTATGGCCTCGTTTGACCGGCGGTGCTGTCGGCGAGTTCGTTGATTGTGTTCGGCCCCGCCTCGGTTCGGCCGCGAACCCGGTCTCGTTCCCGCGCGCAAACATTGAGAGTAAGCAGAAGGGATCCACAGTTGTTTATAGTGTCGGGTGCAAGGTCGGTAGCAGCCGGCTTTAATGCGGAAGGGGCGCTGTATCCCTTCGTCATCAATTTTCGGGGCATTCGTCCAGCAGCTGGTGTGCGTTGGTGGTTCGCGGCCCGGTGGCGCTAATCTTGTGCACCTTGGGGTATGTGCGCTGTAAGCCGTAAGATATACACTGCTCAGCAGCGCTCCGATGTCACCCGTGGACGTATGTTCTGCTTTATACCTGCCAAGTTCGGAAGCCATATACACGCTTCAAGACGTTAACGCCATGGTACCCCTGCGACGATTTTTTTCTCTTTCTTCAGATAAGAACCTTAGGCAACAGGCGAGCGCCTTTTAGTTCTTGTGCCAGAATTTATTAAGGCTAAAGCCTTAGATGCCACATGAAACACGGAAAGTAATCGTCGGCCTCTACGGCAACACAAGAGACGAAAGAAATCGTGTGGTGGCGTTACCCTATGACGACGTGACGTCACAAGTTGCCAAGATATGCGACGTTGCTGTGACGTCACGTGATGTCATCGGGTAGCATTGTTGCTTGCTCAAAGGAGGGCCGATCATGGAGGCACTGCAACGCCACGAGAAGTGCGGAATGCTTCCAATGCGTGTACGATCCCGCAGGCTATGCATAACCACGTAAGATGTAGGAAGCTTTTCGGGGTGGTGTTTGGGGGACAAGTACAATAAAGAGAGAAGGAAAAGAAGATAACTGCTTTGGCCTTCGGGTCGTTTTGAGCCATGAAGTTCCCTAAAATTAACTTGAGTGGTCTCTGGCGCTTTGCATGATCGTTCAGCCACCATGACCATGATGGGCAGTACACAAATTTGCCCAGTCTTCGTACCAGTGGGCTTCCAACGCACCTGTGGTTTTGTTCATTGCGGTGTGTTTGTTTTGTCTTGAATAAAACAACGGACTGTCGTGAATTTGAAATGGTGAGCGTTAAAGTGGTCAAGGTTGGGAAATGAAACTGCTGAATATTTGTTGGTTCTCGTCTCGTCACAAATCGGCTCCAAACGATGCGGAACCAAACAGGGTCAGAAATACGAGTATTAGACAAATCCGTGTACTACCCAAACTTCTCACTCTGGCTGAAACGCCGTGCGTTGCAGATGTAACACAATAGCGCCAGAGTTCCCTCTAGGGCATTTATAGGATGCTGCGTTTGAGGCATATGCATGAAGGACTCTGTAATATATTCTTTCATTCGTATATGGAACTCGGAATAATAGATACCGGGGATATAATTAGGAAGAATAAAACGATAATTGATGGGTCATAAATGCTTTGTTCCCCCGCTTTCTCGTGTTTCACCTGTCGCTGCTCGTCTCTACCATCTGACCACTAAATTACCCAGAGAACGCTTCTTGACAACATCAATAATGCGAGATGACTAATTGAAATTTCGGTTGAAGTAACTCGAGTTATTCAGTGAACTGAGGTCCCAGCTGCCCTTCTTGTATATGCGAATAACTATACGGTGTGCGTCACACGAATTATAGTCTCTTTCTTTTCGAAGTTGACTTTTCTTGTTATATACATTTCAATTGTACGTAACTGCTTTGCATCGATACTAGTTGTTTGGCTAGAATAAAAATATATAGGGGTTTTCTTATAAAGCTAGGTTGTTTCGGAATTTTTCCCTATGCCTGAAATTGATACGCCGAACCTAGTTAATCAAAAAAAAGGAGAAATTTAGTAACGTTCGCTACCTGAAGTCAACCAGAACTAGAAAACTATTATCAGACAAAATAAAAATACTGTTCTGAATGGTTTCGAATTCTTTGGTCGGTTACACATTACGTTACTAGTTTACTGCGAACCAACTAGTACACAACCAAGCTTTACTGCAGAGAGATAGGCTATACACCTACGCGCAAAAGCCTGACTTGCCGTAGGTTCGGACGAGTGTACAGTCACGTCGTGTATAAAAACTACCATATAGAAACTATACCATATAGAAACTGTACTTGCTATTCGCGGTTATAGTTGCTGGAGCCCCCCCCCCCCCCTGCGGGTTCGTATAGTAATAATAGTATACTACGGTTTCCTAGGCACGTACACAAACTCTGAAAGAACTACCGGACGTATTGCAATCGATGCGATCGTAAAATCTTCATTTCGATACGGTTGCGTACGCAAGAGTTATAGTTCCATCTCGTCACAGCGGCATTGCGTTGGGCGATGTCTTTCTTTCTTTCTTTCTTTCTTTCTTTCCTTCTTTCTTTCTTTCTTTCTTTCTTTCTTTCTTTCTTTCTTTCTTTCTTTCTTTCTTTCTTTCTTTCTTTCTTTCTTTCTTTCTTTCTTGCTTGCTTGCTTGCTTGCTTGCTTGCTTGCTTTCGTTCGTTCGTTCGCTCTTTCTTTTCATTATCAGCACTTACATCACTGAGTTGGGAAATTTCAGACACACGTTCATGTCATTTCCATTCTGTTTTTGGTCTTTATTTTTTTAACCGTTTTGACTATTAGAGAGGAAAAGGTTGGGGAACGGTGATTCCCTATTTGTTGTCATTAGTATGGTTCTGTTCTGTTTTTTTTTCCTTTTTTCTAGCGGAGACCGGCACTGCCCGGGCTTCGCAACGCCGTCAGTGACTGCGCATTCCGTGCTTCTGATAAATCGGGCGCTGTCCGGCCGCCGTGGCGCCTCTTTCTTCAGGCGCCCCAGTCGCAATGCTGACGCTGCAGTCTCGTATGCTAATCAAAATTAAGGAGCCGGACGCCATTTTGTGGAGGCGGACGAACTTGAAGGGAAAGGAAGAGTGAAGCAGCTAATGAAAAGCTTTCCCTCTAAGTAAAGAACAATTCATCGCAATTAGATTGTTTATGCCCCTTGGGCATTGCCACATTAGAAGCGCAGGCACAGGTACGGAATCAAGAAAGGCATTTTATGTGACGTATTACCGGTGCTTGCTGCAGATAGGCAAAATTCGGGATGCTGTCATGACGTCATAAATTTACCTCGCATGTAGGCGTCATCGCATGACGTTTTTTGGTAATAGGCGGGCCGATCACGGAGGCTGTGTGAAAATGAGGTGACTTGCAGAAAGCTTGTAATGCTTCCGACCTTGGAGTCTGTACAAAGCCAGGTTAAGTGTGCTGAAAGCTCCATGTGAAAGGGAGGGGAGCATTGAGGAATTTACGGGAAAAAAAACATTGACCCCCCCAAAAAAATAATGAGCGAGAAACAAAATTCAATGGCTGTCGCGTAAGCGTCGTTTTAGGAGAATGCATGGGGGACACTGAGTTTTGTTTCCGTCTATGGTTTGTGCGTGCGCTTAAAATATGAGGCCTTTCCTATGCTGCTGCGGATGCACTTGTACAGGGGGGGGGGGGGTATCACTTAATTGAGATAGATAGATACAGATATATACGTAGGTAGGTAGGTAGGTAGGTAGGTAGGTAGGTAGGTAGGTAGGTAGGTAGGTAGGTAGGTAGGTAGGTAGGTAGGTAGGTAGGTAGGTAGGTAGGTAGATACAGATATATACGTAGGTAGGTAGGTTGGTAGGTAGGTAGGTAGGTAGGTAGGTAGGTAGGTAGGTAGGTAGGTAGGTGGGTAGGTAGGTGAGTAGGTAGGTAGGTAGGTAGGTAAGTAGATAGATAGATAGATAGATAGATAGATAGATAGATACTATGAATGACAATAAGTACGGGAATTAAAATATGCAATAAAAAAATTAACAGAAATTTCGCTGTCTTGCATCCTTCGATTTCATGTTCGGTACGTTATTATTTTAGGTGAACTTATACAGAACAACAAACTCAACGCCACTTACTATGCATTCCTTCAAAACGCGGCGCCATTTTCTCTGCATCGTTGGTTTCTAGCGCATGCAGACGTATTTTCTCTGGTGCACTTTTCCGAACGCACAAAAAAAAAAAAATGGGGATCGCGTGTTCCTCGCTGACTTCATCTCGTCATCCAATCAGGGTTGTTGCATGTGCGACGCCCACTGGGGAGATCCGCCTGGCTTTTGTAGTCTTCCGGAGTACCCACTTTTCTGCGCTGTTTCAGCAACCAATAACGAAGCAATCTTTCGTTGTTTGCGGAAGACGCGCCCTATGCGGTAATGGCGTAGCGCCGAGGCTCGGAACTGTCTTACGTGCTGAGTTGGCGCTGCCTCCTCCCCCCGGGATTTATTCGGAAGCGTTCCCTTTCTCGCGCGTTGTTTCTCGAACACAACGTTGTTTAACGCGAGTTTCGGAAACAGCACACGCGCCACCATCCGCATCGTCGGCTGAAAGCATCATCTGCTTGCACTGCCGTCGCTTTTTCAGCCTCCACCGTCTGTACTGCTAGTACTAGAAACATGTGTGCCTACGCCTTCTGCGCTCGTTTCCGTTCGCCTGCTCCTTCCGGAACGTTCTCGGTGCACTCTCCGGGCCGTTGTCTCTGAGGCCACGTTGTTTCTCGCCTTACCGATCGTTTCGTCCTTTTTCCCCGTTGTCCGTAGTTTTTGAACTCGTTCGTGCAGCGCGCGCGCATCCGCTGTTCTCCCGGCGGAGGCCTTTTGATTGGCTTTTCCCGAGCCAGGTCCCGAGCCTTCCACTCATAAGGCCTTGTTTCGGGTTTGTTTCTTTGCTTGTTTGTGTGTTGTTTCGATTTAGGTTGCCTCTCAGGGGATGGAAAGCTCGTTGCAGTGCCGCTGCAGCGTTTTCCGCCTCCTGTCTGACTTGCACCATCTCGGCGACGTCGAGATTCGTATGCGGAGCGTGCGATGACTTTGTGTTGTTTGAAGTCGGTAGTGATGGAAGTATGCTGCGGAGACGCTGACTCTCTCGTGGTCTGCCTTTTAGAGTTGGCTGAACAAAGCGCGGTGCATGTGCTGTCGAAGAAGCAAGCAAGCAAATGCCGTACCGTGCTTTGCCTACCAAGTTTCCGCTTTCACAGCTGCCTATCTGCTCGAAGCTGCGTGAAGAGAGCGGAAATTATCTATCTATCTATCTATCTATCTATCTATCTATCTATCTATCTATCTATCTATCTATCTATCTATCTATCTATCTATCTATCTATCTATCTATCTATCTATCTATCTATCTATCTATCTATCTATCTATCTATCTATCTATCTATCTATCTATCTATCTATCTATCTATCTATCTGTCTGTCTGTCTGTCTGTCTGTCTGTCTGTCTGTCTGTCTGTCTGTCTGTCTGTCTATCTATCTATCTATCTATCTATCTATCTATCTATCTATCTATCTATCTATCTGTCTATCTGTCTATCTGTCTGTCTGTCTGTCTGTCTGTCTATCAATCATCTGTCTGTCTGTCTGTCTGTCTGTCTGTCTGTCTGTCTGTATTTGTCTGTCTGTCTGTCTGTACTAAATCATCACATGGCTGCAGCCACATGAAAATACTTCATCCTGGGATTCGACAAGATGTGAATTTCACTCATAAAATGATATAAATAAATTGACATGGTGGCAGTTTCGAAAGAAATCTCGAAAGTGTGAGTTACTTGACCGAACAATCGAACGTCCGAATGCACAATTTTCCAGCGCAGAACGCCGACGATGTGATCACAACACGCCAAATGCGAACAGTCTTTTGACTACGAGTGTGTCGTAAATGCTTTCTACTTTGGCATTGACGGCTGCGCTAGAGGTATACTCTTACTGTAGTCCTACCTAAAGGTGACGTATACAGTAAATATAGGGGCCGTCGTCTAGGAGTGCCATCTAGCAGAGGTTCAGCGTATACGCTGAAGCTCTACTGAAAGTGTCTCAGTTGGGAGCATATACAGGAACACTAACAGCTACGTCGAACCAGCGATTTGCGTGAACGGAAACCGAATCATTATCACTTTTGAGGCAGACTTCACGAATTTTACCTCCCGCATTTGGAAATGTCAGTGTGCCTCGATGTACCGGGCTGCCAGACAATATGGAGTCGGTCCGAAATGGTTCGGGGAGATGTGGCCTCGGTCATCACCATGCGTACCCTTATGAAAATTCCATATATAGACCTATATAAAAATCCCCATATATGGGTACATCAGGGATCGGGCATAACAGGATTGATATGAAATCCCCATAAATGGGCCTTATATGACCTAATATGGCCAATTACCGATGTATCCATATATGGGCCATATACATGACATACCTAATCCCTCATATACCCATATATGGACGTTACTGTTTATTGCCATATATGGCAATCATCTATGTATGGCTATGTATATAACCATCCATATATGGTTAAATACAGGGTTAACACCTTTATATACAGCTATTTTGATGATTCAGCTTGTGTCGCCGGCATAAATCATTGTCCCACAAATCATTCTACAGGTAGAAATATTGCTGTTTCTTAAAAGGTCCACATGCAGTCGCCATCGTCTCCAAAACAAAGGCTGTACGTATCCTCTAAACATTCTTGTTCAAGTTTCCCTCATTACATCTGGAGTTATCCTCAATAAATTATTGTTAAAATGTAATTTGGCAACTTATTTAAAATTTGAGGTAGGCACATGTCACTGTTAGTCTACTTTTCCTGGGAGGATACATTCTGTTGCCCCGCCGCGGTGGTCTAGTAGCTAAGGTGCTCGGCTGCTGACCCGCAGGTCGCGGGTTCGACTCCCGGCTGCGGCGGCTGCATTTCCGATGGAGGCGGAAATGTTGTAGGCCCGTGTACTCAGATTTGGGTGCACGTTAAAGAACCCCAGGTGGTCAAAATTTCCGGAGCCCTCCACTACGGCGTCTCTCATAATCAAATGGTGGTTTTGGGACGTTAAACCCCACATATCAATCAATCAAGATACATTGTGTTGAAATTTAATGCGTGCATGGACATGGAAGCCTTTCATGCCGGCCCAATGGTATGGTATACAATTAATACACCGTGTGCACTTGTATCTCCAATAAAGACGTCCAACACATCTGCAACTATAATTATACGAACACTTATCTCACCGCTGGAATGTGAAGACGCACTCGCTTCACGCTCCGTCATGGTACAAGCGGCGCTGATTAAACCTCCCAGATTAAATGCACATATACATCCAATATACGACACTAGGGGATGACCGGTGCCGTTGTTCAGTTAGTAGGGTGTTTGACGTGTTTGTCGCAGGTTGCAGGTCGGTCGCTGCCGGCAGCAAGTCGCTTTCTCGTCCTCTTTGATTCCTTTGCATTTATACCACAGTTACAACAAAAAACATCCCCCCCCCCACTTTACTCGGCGTGATTGTCTATAATTTTCATTAATGTTCTTTCTAGAAAAATATGAGCCCTTAAATATTTCTCTTGTTTGGTGTATAAAAACGCGTTTCACTCAGTTATTATGACATATTCCTGTGGCAATCAACAGTTTTCTCACTTTCTGACGACTTCCATTATCCTCCCAGATTGTGGTATCTTTAAAGGGACACTAAAGAGAAACAATTACTTAGTTTAAATTGACAAACTGCACTGTGAGAGCCACAGTGACACATGTCTCACTACGATAAGTTCATCATTAGTAGAGGAAATCAAGGCCGAAGTTTCATTCTTTAAATTACGCGCCATTGCGCGCGTGACGTCAGAAATTTTAGAATGTGTTTTTGCTCTTTTCTTGACATCGGCTCGACGGAATTTCCTGAAACCTCGTATATATATATATCTATGGCATCAACAGATGACAATGAATTTCATTTTTATCGTTTAGAAGCTACGTAGGATCCATGTAGACGCTTTCAAAATCTATGACGTCATGGTTGCGGTGCGGCAATCTCAAGGCGGCCTCTCCACCCGCATTTTTTCTTTCGCGCGTTTTCTTTCTTAACAAGCGTCGTGTCGAAGTAAGCATGGCGTTTTCGGGATTCTGAAATTGTACTTTACTAAAAACTCGCAAAATCGTCTTGCTCTTTAGTGCCCGCCTAAAAAAAGAACCCTTCCATCTCCCGCGACGTCTTCTCCTCGATGTTGTCATACCTCGACAAGGACTGCGCACGTGCAGCATGCCGAGAAATGGCGCGTCCTCCGAACGATCCAACGGGGTATGGCGGAGTGCGGAGATAATGTTGATGTATGGGGTGTTTGTGTTCGGGACGATTGATTGTGACGGCGGGTCTCGAGCTGCGTGTAAGAAAGCGGACGCCGAATGGACACGACAAGGATGCCGCTAAGTGGTCGCGCCATGGCTCCCTAGGGGGCGCGAGAGACACGCTCGCATATGTATCCAAGTGTCGAGAACACATACACGAGCCGCGATTTGCTCTCCCGTCGTCCCGCGGCGAAAACGACGTTCCACATACCAGCGCGTCGCGCTGCTCGAGCGTATAGGACTCCCCGAGTACCCTTGTAAAGGCAGGCAAGAGTGGGGAAGCATAGTCGATGCCACAAAAGAAGGCAATACGCGCGGTCGTTGAGGGAGCAACCAAAATGAGCTTCTACATACGAACGCGTGGGCGCGCGGCCATTAAGCCCCTCGGTAATTGTTCCCCATTGGTCGGACAACTTTGGGCGCGTGCTGTCTCTGTCACGCTTCTTATGCGTGGTCGTCTCAACCCTCTTGGGGTTTTTTTTCTACTTTTTTTGCCTACCTCGTTTCTTCCGGTGAGTGCCTCCTCGTTTGTGTTTGGTTCGGCCCTCGTCGTATATCGAGACGACTTGACGAGGGAGTGGGGAGGCTTGTATGTGCAAGAAGGAGGACGTGAGTGTGTGTGTGTGTATTTACATGCTTAGGGCTGTTTTACGGGGCTTTCCTAATTGGAATGGATGACCGATGGGGGACCCTCTCTGCGGATTGGTGTCCCCTGGCTGTGTACATGGCGCGAAGCGCAAAAACGCGACCCACCCGCCTCCCCTTTCTAGACAGCGTGCTTCTGTTTCTGTTTTGTGTTCTTTCGCTGCTCTCCCGAGTAAGTGTCATTAGCTGGCTGCTGCTGATTCGGTCGCCGCTGCTCTGTCCTTGTTTCTGCCGTCGACGTCGCTAGTGTTGCTTCTGTCGCTGCAGCAGCATGCCCAGCTCGAAGGACCTAAAGCGAAACGCTGGTCGATGTCCTAGAACAGTACACGTACGTGTTTTGTGTCCTGTGGGAATGTGCGGCTGTCGGCCACTCCGCTTGGACTGTCGGACGAGCGCGATGAGCAAGTACCGCAGCGAGGACCTCGCGGAGGTGTCGCTCGTCCATTTCCGCGGAACCCCGGGTGTGGACAGCGCCCGGCCGTTGTGGACCGCATTTTTTTCTCGCTCTGTCACGTTCTGGTGGCGTGTAACACCGAAGCGTGTTTGTGCGTATAAATATATCCGTGCGAGCGAGTGGCGGCGTCGTGTCGTTAACGCGCGCGAGACAGCCGTGGGCCGCTGCGAAGACGGACAAGGCGAAACATTGTATAAGCTTGTCCCAGTTAGAATTGCTTGAAAACGTGCCCGCCGGTCGTTCCTTCGTTCGGCCCCTTTTCCTCGTGCACGTGAAAGGCTTCTGTGTCGCTGACGAGAGCTCAAAGCTAGCTTTCATCGCTGGCTTACAAGAACGGGTCATAATTTGCTGACGATGTTGAGGCGTCTATATGTGCAGACAAACGGTAGAAAGACTTGTAAACTGTACGGTAAACGTCTGCGGCGCGCAATATATTAGCGAAAGCTGAAGTCTCGTTTCATTGGGGAACGTAACATCCATGTAAGTAATGTAATAACTTATGTTAATTTACGTCCCAAAACGTGATATGAAAATGAGGGACGCCGTAGTGGAGGACTCAGGAAATTTCGACCACGGAGCTCTATAACGTGCACCTGAATCAAAGCAAATGAGCCCCAATTAATTTTACCGTAGGTGAAATGCGGCCGCCACAGCCGGAATTATGGTGCTCGACTGCTGTCCTGAAGGTGGCGGGATCGAATCTCGGCCGCAGTTTTTGAAGTAGGCGAAAATTCTTGACACGTATTCAGTACCGTCCACTGTCGTAGGGAATGCTCGAAAGCACACCATCAATAGTACTGGCCTTCCAACAAACAACAAGTAGTTACGAAAACGATCTACATGCGCATCACTAGTCTGTCAAGAGAAGACAGAACTTTCAACCGCCAGAAGTTTTGCGCATATCTAAGCTACTATGTTTCCGTAAGATATCGAAATCTAAACATGCTGCGCACTCAAACGTTCCCTTTAACAGTGGGCGCGTCTGTACTTCAATTTAGGTGCACGTATGTTGGAGAACCCCAGGTTGTCTAAATTTTCGGAGCGCACTACTACGTCTCAAAATAATTTTAGGGGCGAAGCTCCTTAAGGCGTTGGTCTGTACATCCTCCGATGTGTAGTAGTAGTAGTAGTAGTAGTAGTAGTAGTAGTAGTAGTAGTAGTAGTAGTAGTAGTAGTAGTAGTAAGTGTACTAAGTATCCACCGGTGGCAAATTCTCGCTCTAGAGCGGGTATGTGCCACAGGGAATGCGAGATGGGAGATGGCGGTACTTGGAGTGTTCACTAGATGGACGCACGGACGGACTCACAGACGGGTGGATCGATGTACGTGTGAACGGACGGATTGACGAATTCATGTACGGACGCATGGAGAGACGGACGTACGCATGGATGGATGCACGGATGGTCGCGCGGACGGACGGAAGCACGGACGGGCTGACGGATGCTTCGCCCCACACATCATTCACTCCGTGGATATGCTGTGATTTTTTTTTTATTTTTGGACCTTACACCATAACATTTATTATTAGTCTTTTTCATCTTATATTGATGTAGAGGCAGGTTGCAGTATTTTATTTTAATTTAATTTTGTTTTCGTCTCGGCCATTTGTGATGACGACACTCCGTATTCTGTAATGGGTTTGGCTCCCCAGCTCGGTGTTTTCGCGTTTCGACGCACGTATGGACACGTGTATCGAGCGGCGAAATGAAAAGGGAGGGGGCGTGGTCTGCGCATGCGCACAACCTTGGCCTACGCGTGGCGTCTGCAGGATGGCCGCTTTGACGCTTCACTGCGCGCGCGAGCAATTACGCGGGCGAAATGGTACTACACAGCTTCCGAGAGACGGAGGGGGCAGAATGTGGTGGCACGTCCCGGTGCCCTCGGCTACCACGCAGCGATTGTTTTGCGGCGAAATCGACGCGCCTTTCGCGCGTGTTCTCGCTCGGAAGCCCCCTTGCACGCGACTCGACGTCGCTTTGGCTCGCCCACTTCCGAAATTAGTCCCGAATTTCCGATGGCCGGGTTGATTGTTATGGATGTGCGCGCTTTCTCATTTCATATTTGGGTTCGGGCTTATGATATTGGTGCTCGTCACGAGGTGTATGACACAGAACATGCTGTTCCAGCTCGGCGGGAAACAGAGGCCGTGCCAGGTTTTTTTTTTTTTTTTAGGGGCGAAGCTCCTTAGGGCGTGGGCTGTGCGTCCCCTGTAGCCTGTATGTAGCCACCTCTAGTTTAGTTCTTGCAGTGTTCACTAGATGGCGGTACCGTCCCCTGTATCTAGCCACCTCTAGTTTAGTCCTTGCAGTGTTCACTAGATGGCGGTACCTTCTCCTGTATGTAGCCACCTCTCGTTTAGTTCTTGTAGTGTTTACTAGACGGTGGTACTTGTAGCTGATGATGAAAAGATGCAAGATGTTATAAACTAGAAAGCGGTACTTGTAGTTGATGAAAGACGCGAGATCTTATAAAATAGGAATGATGTCACATATGGCGCGTGTCATTGGTTGAAGGCAATCGTTCGATTTAGTGCGGCGACGTACGCTAGGGGGAGCGATGTAATAAAATCGAGTGGGCAAAATGTACAGAGGATTCATGGTTTACCAGGTTTACCTCCGGAGCTTCGCCCACTCATCATCATTCACTTCGTGGATATAGTGGAATTTTTTATTATTAGGGGCCATAAGCGAGTTTCTTCGGAGGGGCAGGCAAATGGGGACCCTGTGTGTGTTCCGTTTTGACTGTTTGCTTTTGGAGTAGAAAGGGGGTGGCAGGAGAAAATAGGGGGGGGGGGGCATTCTCCTTCCCGTGTCCCCCGCTGGCGCCTCCTCTGGCGGGAAACATCTGTCCGACTCAGAACTATGGGGGCCACCACATCAAAACTATCACTATCTTCATGAACCGACCGTGCTGTCTTCGTCCCCTGCTTTGCTGCCAGAAGAGGTGCGCCTATTTGTACGGCGTATAGCAAGAAGGTGAGATAATATGAGATGGAAAGAAAGAGAATGCGAGAAAATCTTGGTGAAGAACAATTTCTCACGAAGCGGCGAGATTCGAACCCGCGTACCCACGGTCCTAGCGAGTGATTCGGCTATCCAGGAACGCCGGCGAAACAATACGTACCTTTGCATAGCATACCCTTGTATGCTATATCGTTGTAACATACCTTTGTAGCATACCTTTGTATGAACACAGCATACACTTTTATGATATTTTTAGGTTGTAGGAAAGTAAAGTGAGCGTTAAAGGATATGTGAAGGTGAGGAGGAAGGGACTGATTAAATCATAGAGTATAAGAAATAAAAACGAAAGAAACGGCTAGAATGATAGAACCGGAGTGGGAAGGTGCTCGGTACACTCGAGTCACTGGATGCGATCATGCGAAATTGGAAGCAAAAGCGTGATTACGCCACGCCTTGCCAAGACAACATTCCGTCAACCCAGTCTGTACACCGAAGAAGAGTTTGACGAAGTTTTAATGGCGACGAAAATCTTCGAGATTACTTCCCTGTGCTTTGAATAGCTATTTTAATATAGTCGTATTTAATGTCCTTGTCTGAGAACGCTTACACTTTCAGGCGCTAATTAGTTATGCTAGACTTGAAGTCACCCAAAATAGCACGTTATTTCACACGCTCAAACGCCTCCACTGTATACTGTATATGCGTACAAACTTCGGGATAGTTCTACGATCTTATGGACACATGTTGTGTTGCCTTATTTTTGGCGAGAATTTCATTCATATAAAATAGAGGGAAAGAATCGGAGGTGTGGAAACATGATGTCGTGGCGGAATGTGGCAAAAAACAAGATTAAAACTAATCGTAACGCATATGGTTATGCTTATTTAGGTCTCTTTGAAACCTTGATCACTGAGTAACACCTGTAACACGCTGTATAACTTTCTTTTTCTCGTGTATCTGCGATGCTTTCAGCTGAGAGTGGCAGTACTGGAAATAGGTAAATAAATACCAGCACCTGTGATTTCTCTTAGCTTTTCGCTTTGGTGAATGTTTTCTCGTTCCGGTTTTCCGTTCCTGTAATATTTATAGCAGCCCGCCTTGTGATAGGCGTCTCATTTTCGTCATTGGAGGAACAGTGTTCGCTAACGAAATTATCCACTTGGAGGTGGCTGCAATTTTCTGCCCTTCCGTAAGTATGAACAGCATCAGCCGTCGTCCACCCCCGTCTTGTGTTTGCAACGCACTTTCAAAAGCTTCAGTACATAAGAAACAGGAAAACACGAATCAGACGAAGGGGGGAAACACCAGTGTGGTATAGCTGCTCGACTAATCAACGTAAGGCGTTTGCACTTTCAAACGTGGGAGTCTGTGAAGAGAACCAGAGGGAGGAGCAAGGTTATAGGCTTACTGAGGGCGCGGAGTCGCCGCGGCTTTCAACCTACCACGTTACGAAAGCAGCGTAGGCTGTTACACACTCTAAGCCAAAACGGAGCAACAGGGGTATAGGGGTTGCTCCTTTCAGGGAGCAATTGCATTGCCACTCCCATTACTCTCCTAAAAGGAGTAACTGCAGAGGGAGGAACCGTTGCTCTCCTTTCAGTTCCTCCTTCGGGGGATGAACAGTTACTCCCTCCAGTTTCTCCCTGCAGACCAACAGTTACTCCCACCAGTTGCTCCCTGCCGACCAACCATTACTCCCACCAGTTGCTCTTCTAAGAGCAACAGTTACTCTTTACCGTTCCTCCCACGTGTTCGCAGTTACTCTCTGAAAACCAGCTGCACATGCTTCCAGTTACTCCTTGGGGAAATGAGTATTTATCTCGAGTATGCTTGTCACACGATTAACACATGGCGAGAGCTCCTTGGAAGAGCACTGCTTGGGTGCTTCTAACACAAAAAGTGGACAATATTGAAATGAAAATAAATGCTTTATTGTTCTTTTTATGAGGCGACATGTGACCACACGTAAAAGTAGACTTCGCCACACCACAGCCAGCACTAAACAAACACCATAATACATCAAAGGTTTTCTGCGTCATCCGTGGAAAAACAATCTTGAATTTCTAGCATAGGGCAGTCTGTGTCATTATTGGTGAGAGAAGGGCAACTTCTCCAATTCTGAAGAACTCAAGTTTCGCAGCTGGTGTTTCCATCAGGCTAGCGCAGCAGAACGTCACCGCAGGCATATGTGAAGCATCTCATTGCTGCAAGAAAAAAAAATAGAAGTGTGAGGTTAAACATGCCAGAATCAATTCATAACAATGAGTCACACACACTGCAGCAGCGCTTACATTCTAGGATGTCTACTGCAAAACGAAATGTGAAAAAAAGGAAGGTTCAGCCAAACGTTACTTGGCAAGCCATATAAATGCTGATGTGGTAGACGCTCTTCACATGTCTCAGACAGCAATATTCTAGAATAAAATGTGCAGCACCTCAACAAGGCATATTTGTAGCAGTTAAAGATACCCTTAGGTACAGTTAACTTGTTTCCTATACACAGCTGAGTGACATTTCTATGAGCCCATTTACCAATGGGCATTCTAAATGAGGTCTTGTGTGTGGCAAATACCACGTACTGTCCGCTCATGTTAAAATACTTATTTAGCTCGTGCACATAGTTGCTCTCGATTCTACTGTTCTATCATACGCTGCTGCGTCTTGAATTGTGCAATACCTGTAGGCACAAGCCAAGCATGCAAAGCCTGCTTGAAAGCAACCATTTGCAGAGGCTACATGATAATCTTCAGTATATTTCTTTGTACCTGACGCAAACGGCTGGACAAAACTATAGACAAATAAATGTAGACCGTGCTACCTTCAAAAAATGCTTTAAATTTAGAAAACTAGGGTGCATTCGTTCACTCGGTTGACGAGTCACAGCCACGAGATATGTAAACGAAGCAATATATCTTAAGGCATGCACAGATATTCTGATTCTTTGTTTGACAGTGTCACAGATAGCTTGCCAATACATATATATTTGAGAGCAACAAGATGTGAAGCTTTCATTAGTTCAACGTCTTGTTGGTTCATAGCCAAACAGGTTACTGCTTGTTAGACAAATTGAAATAAGCACACCATGGTTTACAAAAAAAAAGCATTATTAGAAGTTAGCTCGTGGTGTGAATGTCTGCCTATTTATTTTGTACTGCCTTCTACATGTGCCACAAAGACATTTGTTGAGAATGTGCTACCAGTCAAGCCAAGATCGCATACTTGGTCAATGTGATGGAAATACAAACATTAGAAACACTGCCACCTCTAGTAAGAGCATAACACTTCAGTATCTTGGACTAGCAAAGAGGTGCACAAGAAAGTTAAGCCCACTCTTGCGGAACTTTGAACGCGAATATTTCAGAGTGTGGGAGGTCAACATGCTGTGGCACTTTTAAACCCACGAAACATCTGCAGAAAACAAGGTAAAGGCAAGTCAAGAAACGCTGTTATGAAGGCCTGCGCATGGACAGCTTTGTGAATCTAGGCCCAAGTGTTATGCTTTGTGCAAGCCAAAATCCATGTAAATAGGGAAAGCATACTTTTAGGAGTACCAGCATAAACAAATCTTGGCAGTTGGCTTTTTAGTACAAACAGCAATCCCTGCAATGAAAACATAAACATTTTATCTTAACGGTAACAGTGTAAGCACACACACGGGCCAGCGAAGCCATGTCGAATTGTCAGTGCCAGTGTAACCATGTGGCATAATGAACTATTCTCTGGCCAACACATGCACAGTTTGCCCCTAAAAAGCGATGCTTTCATATACATAGTACAAAAAGTCTGCACTTACCAAAATTCACTTGCTTTCTGTACTTTAGCATCGTTGGGAACATCTTTATCTGCAGTATAACCAAATTTGTGTCATATCCCTGAAAAAAAAGTAAAAGACATGCATCAAATATTGTTTCATTTGGTAGCAGTGAAGTCAGGTTAAGAACAGCCAAGTGGGATTCAGCCTAATTATGTGCATGCGGCGAATCCCAAACGGCGTTATTGAGGTTGTCGAAATTTTCGTCGATTGGTATTAACGTCGATATGTGACTTCAACGTTTTCACAACGCATAAAGATTTCATGATGCAGAATAATGACAGCACTAACGAGAGCATACAGCATTTATGATTGTCTTTTACAATATTCAGTTTTGCTAAGGTTTTGTATCACTAAAGAAATCTGAAAGTTTTGGGTCATTCCTCCTCCAATTGTTCTGTCAATATGTAAACTGCTCGCTTGATGGTGCGCTTATAAAATAGTACGTTCAGCGCAGAGGTGAAGCAAGTGACGCAGTGATGTGGGCAGAATTTTTTTTTTTTAGGCGTGCGGGGAGGGGGGGGGGGGTCCGCTTATCTGAATAGGCCGGGCAAGCGAATATGGTCGTCAATTTGGGCTCCCTACGCCCGGCCTAAAAAAATTCTGTGCGCAACCGCCTGGCTATGCCAGTGAAGTGATGCGACAATGATTTGTTCACTTACTGATTTACATACACTTTACATCTCTAAAAAATGCGGCCCAAGGCCCCAACACTCAGCCGTTAACATTACAGAAAGCCAATGGTAGAAAAGTGCCAGTATGAATGCAGCTACAAACCCGCCCCCATGTTTTTTTCAAGCGAGGTAGTGTTGCGGAAATGAACTTTTAACTGCAAAAGTACACTGGCACTGCAGTGGTGACAGGGGAAGCAAGAGGGTATGCAGGCGGTAATAGAGGTAATTTAGTCCGATACGGCTAGCAATGGATACGGTGAATAAGAGCAAATCATTTCTCTTTCAATAGCGCAACCACTCAACAATGTATTGTAAGAGCTTTAAATGTTGCTGGAAATGCCACTCACCTGCACGCTGATGCATGCACAGTCCTTTGTCCGACGAGCGAACAGGCTTGCAGATAGCTGAAGACGTGTTTACGATGTGTTTGTTCCACCCAGCAGCAAAATCCACAACTACTTCGCGCTCCATAAAGATAAATATACACTAACCTTCATCACGAATAAGTAGAAACGCAAATCTGCGACACACACACACACGATCAAAACATAGCTCACAAGTTCGCACGTCCATGTGCTCGCCAACCACAGACCATATGAAAATGAGTAAGTAGTGCGAACGCGAACCTAGTTGCGCCGAGAAAAAAAAAAAACGTCGAGCAGTGGCAGCTCAGGCGTCAGCGCAATAATTTCAGTGTGTTTTCCTAATACAATTATAATCAAAAACTGAGGTACACTAAAACTCATAAATAAATATAAAAAGTTGAGTGTAATTTTTATTTAGTGCTAGTCAACATAAACACTGAATAAAAATTACTTTGTAACTTACATCGTTTGCTACGCTAGCGCCACACTTCTCGTGCGGGCGCAGATGGCGCAGATTTGTCATTCTGCCCTCAAACTACACGGTGAAGCGTGCTACTAAGTGTATGGCTGATGAGAAGCGCGTCTGGGTCCGCTTTTTTTTTTCTTCTCCGATATATCTGGGCGGGGGGCTCCTTATGCACGTGTTTCGGTGCTTGATCGACTTTGACGCCCTTACTTCGCGGACGAACGGCGTGTCTAGGCTTTTTTTATTGTTGTTTTGCACGTGTTACGGCGTTCGGTCCGCTTTGACGTGCCAACTCTCCATTCTGCTGCTGCGTGTGTTAGGTATTTGCCGTACTGTATTCTCAGGCCTTCTGTGTTCAGCCAGCGCTGCTATCTTATTATCTACGGATGCTAAAATAAATCACTGTTTTGGTTTGGTGAAGCTTGGCACACAGAACAAACAATAATCTGGCCCATGAATATCAATGTGGGCGGCATGCATATTTGTGTGCGGTGTCCTGCCGGGGAGTAACCGTTGCGTGACGAGAGCATTTACAGCGGTTCCTCCTTCCGTTGCTCCCTTACAAACTTAAGATGAATACAGTTGCTCCCCCATTCTCGAACAAGTCGGCCATCTTGTTCCGCTTGGTCTTTTCGGAGAGTAACAGTCGGTCTGAAGGAGTAAAAACAGCCGTTGCTCCCATTTTGGCCATTTTTGGCTTAGAGTGCATGCGCGGCTGCTTTTGTGTGTACTATTCGAGTTTGAGGCGTTTGTGTCGAATAGTGAACGCCCATTCGTACGCTGTGTTGGCCGCTTGGGAAAGCCCGCGCCGCTGTGAGAACGGGTAGCCCGGCTTAAGTTTGGGGTAATTCTTGTTGTGAACTACACCAAACGATGTGGTTCGCCGGCTATATATTGCGTCTGTAGTGCTGTAGAGATCGGAGGCGCGAGTGGGAGCTTAGGTCTTGACAGTATCAATATACCGCGCGAATGCTTGTCTACGATAATACAGGTCCATATTAGAGCACTCCGTGGGTTTCCAATTCTCAGGCTGTTTCCACGGAGGCCACGATTTGATTATATAAGGTGCGATGCGGTGCATGGTATGTGTAAATTAATTTTGGCCAGCCGTAGGTTTAGGTGAGCCTGAACCCAAGAACACCGAGTCATTCTTGTGGTTAGACTTAATCGAAAGGCGACCGTCGTCAACGGGCGTCGAAGTCACACCACAGCCCCTCGTTTTAGTTTTAGATGCGGAGCAGTTCATAGTCGGTGTCGCGCTTCGGCTTTGGTGGCGCCGTCCACACCCCCACCCACTGCGCATGCTCGCGTCTCATGCCGGCGCAGGAAGAAACCCGCAAAACTGTCGCCCCAGGAGCCAATAAAGTACAAGACACCATCGAACTTAGTTCAGCAAGCTGAGCATGCGCAGTGGGGGTGTGGACCTCTCTCCAGTACTCCTCCCCCTCAAACGAGGGTGGTGTGTATATAAGGGGTGGAGCGTGCTTTCGGAATTCAGTCAAAGGCGACTTTACTTGGCCTTCGCTTGACTTGACGCTTTGCTTGACTTGACGCTTTGCTTGACTCGCCCTGCCGCGGTGGCCTAGTGGCTAAGGTACTCGGCTGCTGGCCCGCAGGTCGCGGGCTCAAATCCCGGCTGCGGTGGCTGTATTTCCGATGGAGGCGGAAATGTTGTAGGCCCGTGTGCTCAGACTTGGGTGCACGTTAAAGAACACCAGGTGGTCGAAATTTCCGGAGCCCTCCACTACGGCGTATCTCATATTCATATGGTGGTTTTCGGACGTTAAACCCCACACGTCAATCAATCTAGGCTTGCCCTTGCGCATGGTCGTGGAATGAGCGCTGAACAGTCGCCATCTAGTCTGCGCTTACAGTCAGCCTCAAAAGCTTGAGTCTGACCGTAACAAAAACAGTGCACGCTTTTGGGATCGGGGATGGGCGTAAGAAAACGCATACTCTGCATTTCGCGCCCAGTGATTCGGTCCTGGGCGGAAGAGAAGAAAAATCTGCAGCTTGTCAGAGGGAGAGGAGGTAAGAGTTGAAACAATAATTCGAGAGGAATCAAATTACCTACAGCGTACGGCGAGCTATGAGAGTGAGAGGATTGTATTATCGAGGCAAGCCCACGCGGCTTGCCGGGCTTCTCCAACACCCTCTAAAAATTCTTCATCTAGTGGGTTTTGGGGGTTCTCTCTGCTCCCCTCAGCCCGCCCCGCCGTCCGTCGCCGCTGACAGCAGCTTTTCGCGGCTGGCTCGCGCCACGCACCCCTTTCTTCGCGAGATCTCTCTCTCCCATTCTCTTCTCATCTCTAGACTCCCAGCCGGCAGCGATTATTCATCGGCCGGCAATGAACGCGAGAAAAAGAGGAGTTAGAGGGGAGTACGGACAGCTTAAACACCGAGTGGGAGGAGTTTATGTAGGGAGAAAAAGAGAGAGAAAGAGTATCGAGGTCGCTTACTTTCTCCCATTCTCTTGTCTCTCTCTATGAATAGCGTAATGCGCGATACTGTACGCGAGCACATATGGGGTCTCTGGCTTGTGCGCAGACTTGACGCGATCCTGCTGACTCTCCGCTTTTTTTCGCCGATGTCTTACTTCCTTACCTTCTTTCATCCTTCCTTTATTCCTTTATTTCCCGTTTCGCGGGCCAGCCACGCCCCTGGTAGCAGCCCCGCTCGAGCTGTGAACCGCGAGGCAGGTGCTATTCTCTTCGAAAAAGGAAGTACTCCGCGTTCGCCGCTTCGAGGAGAGCCCGGCGCTCCGTCTTCTCTCGCGTTTTCAAACCTCGTGAGATTTAGCGTACACTCGCTTGCGTTAACGTACACCGCAGTCGTGTCGTATAGTCACTCATCAGTATGTGTTTCGTATAGTGTGGAAGTTCATCTCGCCCGCGATGTGGGATCGGAGTTTTCTCTTTCTGTGCGAAACTTTGCGGCTTCTGTGTCAATAAGCGCGTTCTTTTTTACCTTAAGTGCCTGGTTTGATTTGTAATAGCGCGATGGGCTTTAAAGTAACTGTTCTCGTGACATTTGTCGTTGACTCGTGCTTGTCACGCGATCGAACTTTACGGGAGTCGACGTGTAGGGAAACCTGCTGTTCCTATATTTCCTTTTCCAGTTTCCCTTCGTCGACGGTGTATTTCGTGTACTATATGACGCCCAGGTCTTCGTATCGATGTTTTGATTAAAGGTGCTATTTTCTCTTTGCGCTCTCGCCGTCTTGCACGACCAATGTGTACGGCACTTTTCTCGCTCTCTCAGTATTGAGGCATTGGTCATGCCTTCCGCATTAACCGATGCGCGTTGTCTCTCTGATTTCTCGGATAAAGCAGATATTTCAAAGGATTTTGCAAGGTGCGTGCGACGCAAGCAATATGTGATCAGAAGTTAGATACACGCGACCTGATTGACCTGATTTTTTGGAATATCACCGCTAGAAACATGCGATGATCGTCACAAGCGTGCTAATTACGAACCGCGGATGAAGTCTACTCAACAGGAATATGTATAGGTGCCGCAGAGTTGACTTCCTAATGAAATGTCCTTCTTAGGACACCCAGGCCGATTATCATGTACTTTAAGATCTGTATTAGCCGGACATAATGAGAAAGTTTGACACGTTATGCGAAACGTGATGGTGCCATTTATTCGCAAAGTTCACGCGAATGTGAAAGACAGCCGCTTCGGCCTTTTTCAGGGTGAGTCCAAATGTTATCATTTACGCTGACCGCCGCCGTTGACGTTATAGGCGCGCATTCCGAGCTACATGCCTAATCAGCGAGGTCCACTGATGCACAGACACAGTTTCGTTGGAAGTATGTCTCCCGCCTCGCAATCTGCGGCTGTTTGTCTAAGTACCAAGAATAGATGGCGAGCTGGCAGCGTCCTCCATGTTGCACCGAGTTCTACGTATATGCGGGCGGGCGCGTATATAAAAGGCTTCGCCCGGCTGTCGTTTGCTGGGTCGTTCGAGAGAAAGACGCATTAATGGATGGGCGAATCAGCTGTGCCGTTTCGGGGCCACGCCTGAAGCAGCTCTTTATCGTCAGGGGCCTCTCGTCGCTTTAATAAGGGCCTTTTCTCTCTCTCCACATATGTTAGCAAGGCACGCTTGTCCGGGACCACACTACTCGATTCTTCATTTGGATAGTTTCTTCTTGTGACTTCACATCGATCATTTGAATGTACTGTAAGCAAAGCAAGATAGCGAGAGGTGCTATGCCTTTCATATCCATTTCATCCTTCTCTGTAGTTCATAAATCTGCACC
Organism: Rhipicephalus annulatus; assembly: GCA_013436015.1. Classification (NCBI taxonomy): domain Eukaryota; kingdom Metazoa; phylum Arthropoda; class Arachnida; order Ixodida; family Ixodidae; genus Rhipicephalus; species Rhipicephalus annulatus. The sequence goes on along the minus strand of WOVY01010944.1, from coordinate 64,213 downwards.
ATGTCTATCGCAGTGTAGGGTAATCCGCATGATATCAATGTTGGTTGAGGATGTTAAGCTGATCGTTTTATAATGGCTTGGTGAACAAGGCTTCCGTACTCAAGCCGAAAACTTGTTTTTTAGTATTGTAAATAATTTAGTTTTTGAAGACATTTTCTCTCTCATTTTTGCCGCTTTTTCATCAGTGTTGAGAATCTCATGATGAGAAGGAGAAAGATTCAAGGAAAAGCAGGAGGCTACGTTAACCAAATGCAAAGCCGGTTTGCTACCCTGAATTGGGAGATGGATAGAGGGCGGCGCTGAAGGCAACTAAAGCTCTACTGGAATTCCTAATATCAACATATCCGAGTAACCGCTTGCAGACTGGGCGTGATCCCCAAAGTGTGCTTGTAATTCTGTTCATCCCTCTCTTCTGTCGTGAATAGAATGTGACGCGAATCGAAACAACTTCGTTCGGTGTTTGCTTCGCATCACTAGCGAAATTCGTTACCACCTGTTCTCTTTCATCTGGTTCGCTAATTTCATTCAACGTCCCGCCGCGTCTACATTGATATCGATCTCATTAGTGTAGGGTAGTTAACGGTAGTCCCTACACTACATTAGTGTAGGGTAGTATTATGGTAGCGGAATCTCAACAGTGATACTTTTGCCCCTCCACCTCCATCAACATCATCGTCATTATCATCGTCTTCATCATTTCTCGCCAGATTCTCCTTCGGTATCAATGATTCCGTGGCTTTCCGCTCTACTTTCCTTCGTTGATCATCCCAGAGTACCGCAGTGTGGTGTCGCTAGTGTCGCTTCATAGTCAGTAGTTCATAACCTCTACAGTGCTACCTTTACTCCTGCTCCTCGTCCATCGTATTCTTCATCATCATTTCTCTCGTCAAACTCTCTTTTAGTCCCGATTATTGGGCCCCTGCTGGGCTCTTCTTTGTTCGACATTCGGTGTCGCTAGCGTCGCTTCAACTCGCCGTCCACTCAGCGTTCCGCAGTGGTGCACCAGGAGCGCTCCAGCTGGTGCGCGCGCCCCGTCGCGGCGTGACCGTTATCTGCACTCTGTGCGCGTTTCCTTCCGCTCTCTTGTGTCTCGTCTTCCTCACTTCCGCCCGTTGCTTTCTGGAGCGAGCCTGCACTGCTGGCCCGTTCTTTTGTTCTAAGCGTGCGCAGACTGGTCATCCCTGTTTTCCTTGCGTTTCTTTTTTTTTTGTTCGTCTGGCCACTTTGCGCCCTAGTTAACACGGGCGCAAAGCGCCCCTTTTGACTGCTGCTTCGCTGCACTTCGGCGCTTTGTTTCGCTCTTCGTTACGTTGCGACAGTCACTGTGACGCAAGAAGTCAACGGCGGAAACGCGTGCGCGCGAAAGAGCAGACGGGGCTGCGACAAGTGAAGTGCAACCTGCCAGCTGAACAACACAAATATGGCACTTTATATCGACCACTGCTGCGGACTGTGTTAACGCGACGCCTATGGGAAATAACTACGCCTCACACCAACGAATACGCCTGAGCAGCAACCCTTCCGACCATCTTTAGTCTCGGCCATTTCATGCTCCACTTACTTCCACTATACTTTACCTACTTTCTGTTTTCTATTTACCCACTTCCTATGACAGATACCCGTTTACAATCTACGACGACACCGGACATGAAAGGCAAGACTAAAAACAGCTTTGCAAAAAAAAACCTAGGAGGATATAATATAAAAAAATTGCTGGAGTGGAGGGAGCGCTCTTCAAGTGAAGCCAGCGCCGCCATGTTGTGGTGGGCAGAAAGCTCGGCTCGGCTGGCTCGGTGGCGGCCAGCGCTGCCAGTTCACCTGCAGCGACGGTGGATTGCGGTTCGTGCGCCTGTCTTTCCTTGACAAGTGTGTCTCTGCAGTGCATTCGAATGCGTGCGGCTCGATTCAAGCGAGCATGGTACAATCCTGCGTAGCGTATGGGTGCACAAATCGCGCGATTCCTGCTTCCAAGATCACATTTCACAGGTGCGTACTGAAAGCACGTAGTGCTTACGCGGTCTAATACGGCTGACTCGTGTTTTTCATTGGTAGGCTTAAGGAATTAATATTTGGAAATTATTGGCAGGTTTCCAAAAGATGCTGAGACACGGAACCTATGGGAGCGAGCTGTGCGTCGTGAACACTGGAAACCGACAGATAAAGATCGCCTTTGCTCTGCGCACTTTGATCCGGCGTGTTTTGACCGGACCGGACAAACAACAAGGTTGAAAGCGGGAAGTGTGCCGACTTCGTTCGCTGCTTTTCCTGCCCACCTCCAGGCACCGGTAAGCATCGGAACTTCGCAGATATAGTGCTCTGACATCAAGGAGGTTGGAATGACGTAGACATATCTCTTCTGTCGTGTTTTGTCGACGTGACTGCATTGCTGCGTGTTTCCTCGCGAGCTTTTCGTCCCGTTCGCTCGTTTACAATATCGCTCAACACACGATTAGCGCATGATCATTGTCGAATGTTCCCGAACATGCTTTCGTGAATACATATATTCATGTTATGAGCAATAATTGAAGTATATATATCATTCTAAAAGTAGTTAATTTCCACTATGTGCTTATTTCAGGTGAAAAGGAAGCGGCCAGCACCAAAACCTCGAGGATGCAGTCCTGCTCAGCAGCAAGAGGCCTTAAATACTGAAGATCATGTCACTGTATCACCATCAAAGCAGTGGTACAAGACGAAGTTGCAGGAAACAGAAGACGAAAGATTGCACTTGAAGAAAAAAATTAAAACGTTGCAGCAGAGCAAACGAAGGCTGACACAAAAGAAAATCACCGCTGAAGAAATTATTAGAGGCATCGAAGAACAAAAGGTTTTTGTCAGAAGAGGGCTCCAAGATGTTCGATGCAGCATTTTCTCCTGACATACAACAGCTGCTTCACCGGGCACGGACAGAAAGTGGAGGTAAATACCCTCCAGAGCTGCGAACGTTTGCACTAACTTTACATTTCTACTCACCAGCAGCCTACGAATTTGTGCGATCAAAGTTTAATGACGCCCTCCCTTCGCAGCGCACAATCAGAGAATGGTATAGGTCTGTTGATGGCCAACCAGGCTTTACAGGTGAAGCATTTTCTTTCTTGGAGAAGTTGGTTCAAGGTCGCTCTGAAACTCTTTACTGCGCTCTGATTGTCGATGATATGTCGATTAGGAAACATGTTGAACTTGTCGGAGACAGGGTAGTTGGCTACGTTGATTTTGGAGCATCTCTTGATGATGACAGCCTTCCTGAAGCCACAAATGTTTGTGTTTATATTGTTGTTGGCATAAACATGAGGCTGAAAATTCCAGTCGGCTACTTTCTTATCCACTCGCTCACTGGTTCTGAGAGGGCTGAACTAACAAAACAATGCATTGAACGACTGGAATCTGTGAAAGTTCAAGTTGTCAGTCTAACATTTGATGGTGCGTCATCAAATTTCACTATGGCAAAATGCCTTGGTGCAGAACTGAAGCCTGATCCTGTCGAGTTCTCCACATCCTTTAAAAACCCAGTTGATGAGTCAAGGGATGTGCATATCCTGCTTGACCCATGCCACATGATTAAGTTGATTAGAAATTCACTGGCAACAATGTGTTACATCACTGATGTTGATGGAAACCACATAAAATGGGCTTACATAAAGGCACTGGAGGCTTTACAGCGCGAGGAAGGGCTCCGCCTTGGCAATAAGCTAACTAAGGTGCATATGCAGTGGGAGAAGCAAAAGATGAAGGTACGGCTCGCAGTTCAGGCACTCAGCGCTTCAGTCGCAGACGCTCTTGAATTTTGCGAGCAAACGCTGAAGCTGCCACAGTTTAGAGGTGCTAGTGCCACGGCAAAATTTGTGAGGGTATTTGATCATCTCTTCGATTTGCTAAACTCCAGAAATGCGTTTGCAAAATCATACAAAGCCCCCCTTCGAAAGCAAAATGAGCCTTGTTGGAAACCATTTTTTGCCGACGCTCGAGAGTACATATGTGCTTTAAAAGACCCATTCGGTCGACCACTTTTGCAGGGAACAAAGAGGACAGGATTTGTGGGTTTTCTTGTGTGTATACAGAGCACAGAAAGTATCTTCAAGGAACTCGTTCATGAAGGTCAACTTAACTATCTGCTCACGCACAAGATGAGTCAAGATCACGCAGAAACTTTCTTTGGCTGTGTGCGAGGACGTGGGGGGTTCAACAACAACCCTACAGCTGCCCAATTCATGGCAGCTTACAAGCGTCTATTGGTCCAGACAGAAGTGAGATCGTCCACCTCAGGCAACTGTTCGCAAGATATTGTTTCTATTCTGGGTGCATCTGCCTCTGCCACTACATTTTGTGCAACCACTGAGGTCACATCGCGAAGGTGTGCCATCCTACAACCAGAGGACCACGATTACACAGACCGAATTGACTATCCAGAGAGCCTCTCCACATTCGTTTGCTCTGTCGTGCCTTACATTGCAGGCTTTGTCGCTCGCAAAATCGCTACTACAAACACCTGTGAGTTGTGCATAGAAGCTCTTCATGGAGCGGATACATCTCTATTGGTGAGACAAAAAAATCGAGGTGGACTCTTTTACCCTTCCGAAGACGTTGTGTCACTGTGCGAAACAGCGGAAAAGGGGCTGCGTCGACTGCAGGCTTCCACTCAATGCCTTAAGAACATACATGCCAATACCAAACAACTAGTCCTGGAGATTTTGAGTCAATCACTGGAAAAGAGGTGGTTTTCACAATTGGAACAACATCTTTTTGACGTCGACGTGTTGGACAACCATATTTACAACTTGAGCAAGCAAGTATTGGAGCTGTACATCAAGATCAGGCTGCACCACATGACAAAGGAACGAAGCCGGGAACTCGTGAAAGACAAAGTTAGGTCTTTGCTTTCAAGACTCGTCATTTTTAGGAATCAGTGAAACAACTTTGCCATAACGTTCATGTTGGCTAAAGGCTGAGAAAGCTGTACAAATAAAATTTTAACACATGAAAAACGAACCGTTCTGTAGTCTCTTTAAATACTGCCAGTGTATCGGCGACTATGTGAGCACGTTTTTACTTCTCTAGCAGCAATCATTTGCGAAAAAAAAAACGGCCGCGGAAGTGCACTATATGCTACGCGGCCGCCTTCCTGCCCACCACAAGATGGCCGCCGCCGGCTTCACTGTGCTCTATGGGTAAGTATAGGCGGCTTCCACTCCAGCAATTTTTTTATATATCCTCCTAGAAAAAAACATAAAAGAAAGTTAGAGAATGACTACGCTTTTCGTACCATTTTATCCCCATTGCCAAGTTTCGGGCTTGTGGAACGACTGCAGTGTAGCTGTGCGTTGATTTATTTTTGTTCCATCATTCAGAGACCGCGCGCACTGTTAGTTATGATCCCCTATAGCAAAAAAAAAAAAGGGCGAGAAAAATATTTTATTCGTTGGGCCAACAGTTATATAACGCGAATTGCACCAACGTCACGCAATTGAGCCAGTATTTGCCAAAAAAAGTTTTATGCTGCAAATGTTCGTAAAATAATATTTCGACCTTTGCTGACACTGGAGATTTTATTAGGCGAGCTTTCTGGCGAATGGCAATGTACACTTGCAAAACAGAAGTTTTGTGGATTCGCCCACTGTCTTAGGTAGCGAGAAAGGTCGATAGCCTTTAGGTGTCCACATGGAAGATATCACTTGATTGAAGTCGCATGTCTTTGGTCTTGTCGTGATTGATATCTGTGCTGTAGTGTAATAGTATTACATTCGATTCGATTATCAATCACAGTGAAGTAGGTAGGCCCGTGTACTCAGATTTGGGTGCACGTTAAAGAACCCCAGGTGGTCGAAATTTCCGGAGCCCTCCACTACGGCGTCTCTCATAATCATCAGTGGTTTCGGGACGTTAAACCCCACACATCAATCAATCAATCACAGTGAAGGCGTCTCCGCTTTAATGACAGCGCAGTCTTTCATGGAGCTCAAGATATCAGCGCAAGCTACCGGAACGCCATCGCGAAGACGCTGCGCGGAATGACGTCATATCGGGTCTTTTCTTAAAGCGAAGCAGTACCATGGGGATACTGTGGAAATACCTGGAGCACCATGGAAATACAACGTTTTTGTTGCGCAGCTACAACTATGTTAAAAAAAATGTGTGTTGAGGTGAAACTTGCGCACTGCTTTTCGAAATCAGCGTCGTGAATTCTGAACGCTCTTTGTTATACGTGTGTCGCATGCGAAACTGCGGAGCTGCACCCCCGCCGCGCCCCTTCTCAGTCGAGCCTGTGGCCTTCCCCGGTGTTCCTCATGGGGGCGCAACGCTGAGCCGTGCCCTTCTGATTGCTCACTTGCGCGGGAAATCAGCGAAAGGAAAGCAAACGACGAGGCTCTATTGGAAAGTGAATTGGCTGGCCTGCCTTCTCGGGCTTGCTCTCCCTCGCTCCCCCGTCCGTTCTTCTTGCGCTGTCTACTGTTTGTGCCGTTTCGTACAGGACGTCAGACAAAGCCACGGCTTCTTGGGCATGCGGGCCGCGCGAAGAAATTTCTTTTCCCGAAGCACCCATGAAGGGAGGAGGCTGGCGCCGTCTATTGACTAAAGAACGAACGACGTCGGAATGACTGAGACACCCGGCGTGAATCAGATGCGGGAAAGGCTGGCCGTGGCAGTGTAGGTTTGTCAGGTCATACCGTATCGACCCGCATGTAACGGTTCACAAAACGAGAACTGCTTGGAAGTCAAGATCTTGATTGATGCAGTTGCATCTATAGGAATTCCAAGTACGTCTTCACGCCACTATGAGCGATGGTTTCGCTTGCGTTGAGGACAGATCGAGAAAAATGTCAAGAAAACGCAGGACGGTTAACCAGGCTTGGTCGAAGGAGTCCGAGGACGGGGTACCACTCGGAGAGAGCTAAACCGCGTTAGGAGATCGGCGAGAGCTGCGCTGGCGTTGAAGATCGCGGGCGGCAGAACCGTTCCGCAAGGAATCTAGCAAGCGAGTCCCGTGGCGACACTTCATAGAGTTTTGGTTCGCCGTCCTCGTGCGCACGCCTCTTCCAGCTCGGTCCTCTTGTTTGCTTATTTCACACCTTCTTGGCGAGATCCGTGGTACACCGCTAAGTAATCGCAAAAAAATGCCCGGATGCGTAGTATACGTATGTGTTTGCACCCGTTTCTCCAAACATGCGCATGGATCCGCAAAGTGAGTGTCCCGTTTAAAACTACGCAAAACAACAAACGTGGGCCATAATGATTCGATGTTACCCTGCCCAGCCTCGTCATTCCAACTGTCTAGCATACACATCGTTCGTTTTCTGAATCAATTTGTTTCTCTCGAATCGATGACAAGCCATACTTGATTGCATACGCAACTCGCCACGTTCGTGTACAGATAGACTAGACCACCTCGACAACTGTTTGGTTACTTCGAAATATAACTGATACACGTGGCATTTATTGACATTAAAGGGTAAAAGAAGAAGTGAAGAGGTCTTGTTGGAATACTTGCAAGAAAACCTTAACGATTATTATCTTCCTAAAATCTCTGTGTCGCGGTCACGTGTCTTTCATCGATCAATCAATCAGCCCCGCCGCGGTGGGCTCGTGGCTAAGGTACGCGGTTGCTGACCCGCAAGTCGCGGGATCGAATCCTGGAGGTGGCGGTGGCTGGATTTTCGATGGAGGCGGAAATGCTGTTGGCCCGTGTGCTCAGATCCAGGTGTACGTTAAAGAATCCCAGGTGGTCCAAATTTCCCGAGCCCTAAACTACGGCGTCTCTCATAATCATATGATGGTTTTGGGACGTTGAACCTCACATAATAATTGATTCAATAACTAATCGACTATTCAATCACAAATTTCTGTAAAACTGATAAAGGGGCGAGTTGTCAAATATATATATTTTAACTTTTTTTTAGCGTGCACAGATCTCAGGTACAACAAAGAGACAGACGAGCGCTAACTCACAATTTATATTTAAAAGGAACTATATGCATACAAGTACCCGTGAGCCAGGCCAGTATAGCACATGTGCGGCGCAAGTCATGTGACATGCGAACGGAAAATGCAGGGTTAAACAAAAAAATATTTATATATATTTAACGCCTTATCTGTCAGAGCTACCGAAGGTTCACTGATGCATTTTTTTTTCGCAGCTGTTTATGTGAAAAAAAAGTGATTCCGTTAATTCACGTGTTAGTTTGTCTTTATGTACACAAAAAATATCTATATCATGACACACGGGACCACAATAGAATGATTTACAAGGATCAGACAAGTGCAGATTTTTTTTTTTCTTTTTTCAATGCGAATGCATTTCCTAGTCGGGCTACGTCAGGCGTCCGTCGGGATCCGTCCACTGCCCTCTCCCATAGCAACAGCTGCGCACGCGCTCGTTGCCACCGCCTAATTGCAGTGTGTTTTAAACGCATTTGTAGCGTTTGTGTAGCGATTGTGTTGATAAGACGCTGACATTATGATCGTCAGGTACAATGACAGGTGCAGTGCTTCGTCGCTCCTTCTCTCACCGTTCGTTCTCTCTCCCCCCTTGGCCCCACTTTCTCGTTTTCTCGCGCCTCACTCTCGACCCTCGACCGTTCGCTGGCTGGGCGCCTCTCAAGAACATCCGCAAATGTGCGCTCGAGACGCCGCTGTGAAACGTCAACGCCGAGCCGAGAACGCTGATTGTTTTGTTGACTTCATAGTATTATTTTACCGTGCACGCTGGCTACTAGAGCTAGAAAGCGATAGAACAATGCCACGTGCGGCGAACGGCGCTATTGGCTGAAAAAAAAATTATTAACCCTTGGGTTCTCACGTGCGAAACGCCATTATGGACGCTACGCAATGCAGTCGCATTTCTTCAAGTTTCCCTTCGGGGACGTTGGGGCATTTTTTGTGTGTGTTTGCCTATGGTGAGTTAGCATGCTCTGTTAGACGTGTACTGATACAGTGGCGAGCCTGTCCTACGTACGTATTTCCACAGGTAAGCGGTATCCGATACACCACCCCTTCTCGGAATTTTGTATGTCTTGTCCGTGGGTTCTGTGCGCGCTAAAAGAAGTTTAAATATAGAAAAACACATTTCTTTCGATTCAACTAAAGCAAACCAAATGCTGTCTAACTCACTCACTCACTCACACTCATGTAAAGTAATCAGTGATCAAACGTCTCCACCCAAAGTACTGAAGTGCACTCTTCGAAGCGGCACGCGGTGACAAAAACAACATCGCTATTACTTCGTTCGATAACATTCGCTTGCAATATCGCTTTTACCGGCGAAAAACAAAGCAAAAAGTAAAAATAAATAGAAAGAAGACGAAACAAAGCAATATAGTAAAAGAAATCATACATAAATGGTTCTCTGCCCGATCGCCTGGGTTTTCCCCTATTTTCTGCTGCTTATACTATTCGTCGTTACCCGCACTACTGAACGTTCCCTCTGTATTGTACCCGATCGTTCTACTCTGTGTAGGTGCACGTATGTGGGGGAAAGATGAAAAATAAAAACTAAAGCCGTGTGGCGTCTGGTTTTTCCTTCCCGTCCTTTTTTTTTCATCTTCCTTTATTTCTTCCTTTCTCATCAAGGATGCGGCTGGGCCATTGACGAGGGCTGATGGCGCGGATACTAGCTGCGACCCTCCCCGTAATTAGCTTGATTGACCTCGCTGTCGGAGAGGAGAGCAATTAAAAGCGAAAGTGCTCGTCCGTCTTATGCTTTTGTGTGTGTGTGTGTGTGTGTGTGTGTGTGTGTGTGTGTGTGTGTGTGTGTATGTGTGTGTGTGTGTGTGTGTGTGTGTGTGTGTGTGTGTGTGTGAGAGAGAGAGAGAGAGACCCACACACACATCGTAGGTATGGATGAGGACGCTCTAAGAGCAGTATTGAATATGGAAAGTAAAAAAAAAACAACTTTACTTTCATCTTTAATTTTGCCTCGTCACACCAGCGCTGCCATTCGTACTGTACACTGTGAAAAGCTTTGTTTTCCGAGCTTAATGCTCGAGCTTCTTGTTTTTCTTTCCCATTAACGTGGTGTAGAAATTTTGTGTCCTATCTTACAGGAAAGGGACAAATTCGCAGGGATAAACGGAATTAGCTTGCTCATGTAATCGTGAGATGGAGATCATTGCGAGAGTCTTTCGTCCTACAGTAGACATTAGGTGTACAGTCGATGAGAGGGATGATGATGGTGATTAAATCCAATATTCAGTTTGCGGTCCCCTACCTCTGGCAAAAAATTTCTTATAGCCGAACTTCCCACGCTTCGTTGTTTTCTTTTTTTGTTGTTTCCCGAGCAAAACGGTGTTGTATTGGACTTGACACGGTGTAGCAAGAACCGACTGTTGGGTTTCAGCTGTTTGCATTGACGTAGCGATGGAACGTTGAGTAAATAACCTCCGTCCCCTTTCCGTTTTCAAGCCTTGGACACCTATTGTATGTGGTAAATTACGAACACACACACACACACATACATACATACATACATACATACATACATACATACATACATACATGCATGCATGCATGCATACATACATACATACATACATGCATGCATACATACATACATACATACATACATACATACATACATACATACATACATACATGCATACATACATACATACATACATACGTGTATGTGTGTGTGTCGAATCCCTCGCCAAATAAACTCCTGCTACAGCCCATTGTTCTTCGAATATGTTCGTTTCCTAAACCTTGTATAAAGAAACCATGATGAACGACGTCAAGGCAGATTATTTAGCTAACGTTCATCTGACCGATTGTGCACATATCACATATTTTCTGAGTAACTTTGGCTACATCCGAAATGACGGCGATTGTGGTGTGCATTGTTGCCACAACGTGGTCTCTCCTGTGACATTCTTTCTTATTCTTTTATTACGAGGACAATATATATATATATATATATATATATATATATATATATATATATATATATATATATATATGTGTGTGTGTGTGTGTGTGTGTGTGTGTGTGTGTGTGTGTGTGTGTGTGTGTGTGTGTGTGTGTGTGTGTGTGTGTGAAAGAAAGCCACAGTGAAATATAGCATTTGTTCTGAGCTTTCGGCAAACAGTTAGATATCTTTGGAACTGCAGAATCATCAGTGTACCATAATTAATCGGACCTGCCGTCTTGTCGTGATCACCGCAACCATCATCACTGCTTCGGTTCTTGTTCTGCTTTCCCTCGTTTAATGAATATAAACCGGCGCGAAATATACAAGGATGGGTGAAAAGGAACAAACATGGTGTCCGTCTTGTGATGTATTTGTTGTTTCTTGTAAGTTTAACCTTACTCTAACGAGCGTGCAAGAAGGTCTGTACCACAGCACTCTTCTCTCTCCCTCACCACAGAGTTGCAGGTCAGGGCGTATAAGGTAATGCCTCTTTCAATCGAGATTACGCAACTCACCCCATTCGATAGCCGCACAGCTACTTTCTCGGGACTCCGGCGCGTCGTTTTGCTTTAAGAGTGGGGCACCACGCGTGAGACATGTCGAGACGACGGTTAGGACCGTAAACGACCTCCTCCAGAGGCCCGTCGGCCATTGAGGTCCTCTCGAATGAGTTCCCCATTGCCCCTGAGAAGGAGGAGCCGGGAGGTTGAAGCCATTGACCGCGGGCTGCGAGCAGTGGGTGCGTTGCGTGGATAAGTTTTCTTCTCTTTGGATTCTTTTTTTTTTTTGCCGCGAAGCCTTTTTTGGTTGCTCATATAGGCAGGGCGTAAGCGCGCCAGACTTCCTGGCCCTGATCGGAATCGCTTATCGTGGCTCCGTCAATGACCTCGCGTCTTGCCTGCCGCGTATGGCCATCGATATCGATGTTTTCGTGCTGAGGAGACAAGGGCACCCACTTTTAGCAAGTTCTATAGTCTGAGGTATGATTTTCTCCGTTCATAGGGATCTTGACCTACGTCAATAACCGACTGCGTGTTACCTAATGCGTATGACGTAGACGGGAACGGCGTCGTTAGTGGTGATGTCTTTGCTGACGTAGGTCAACCAATGTTGGGGGGGGGGGATTCTTAAATGAAAATAAGAGAAAAGCGAGCCTTGTAACTGTCTCTCAGGGGGAGGACACCTCAACAGTAACACTTGAGGGGTGGTGGTAAGGAGAGATTAAAAGGATATGATTAAAAGGATAGGATTAAAAGGTCTAGAGATAGAGACAGGGGGAAGGAGTGAGCGTGGCGCAGGACGAGCGAGATAAGGAAGTAAGGAGAAGATAGGAAAGATGGACACGGTCGCAGGAGTTCGAGGACGGGGCACCACTCGGCGAGAGCTCCTGTCAGCGTCAGGAGATGGCGTAGGGCGAGCCCAGCCAGTCGGCCCGAGCAGCGCTGTTGTCGGAGATCGCGGGGGCATAACCGGTCGGCACGAAATCCAGCGAGCGAGTGCCCAAGAGATAGAGAGAGAAAACTTGAATTAGGCAAGAGATAGAGAGAGAAAACTTGAAGTAGGCAAAGGGTAGTGAAGTAAGTGATGCCTCATTCGTACGGAGCAGTCTTGCAGTCGACTTCGCGTACCATTTAAACAGGGATGAACTTTCACTAGGGCTATTCTCGGGATTGTAGGTCTTATTACGCTCGGCGTTGTTATAATAAACACTGACGGCCAGAAAAAAAAACGACACCCATAAAAAATAAAGCAAAACAAAACACTAAAGAAGTAACAGGAGAAAAATAAAACGGTAAATTCTGTTGTGTGCTACTGAACGCCTTTAGAGAGAACTTCTTCCAAAGATCATTCATGGTGGCCGTGCGTGCTGATAACGGTGCGGCGCTTGCATGTCTGCTCCGTCCCTGATTGGATTGGCTACCGTCAGCTTCGTTGCGTGGAAATGTGGAGGCAGAGCACGTCCAACAGTCGCGGGGTGCATGGGTTTGGAAAGGAAGCGTATATAAGGTTGCCCAACCCCCTCGGCCCGCAGGCACTGTATGGTCTCGCAGTTTTTATTTCTTTCTTTTTGCCGCTCTATGCACTTTCGGAGTTCGGTAAGGAGAGAGAGGCAGAGAAAGCAGCGGTTCATCAGGGCATTCAAAGCGAAAAGGGGAGAGGTGGAAGTGATGTGGCTGTGGACGTGTTCGAGAGAAAGGGCGTTCTTCTCAGGGCTTCATCGCATAGTGTGCTGTCTCCGTGATCGAGTTTTCCGCTGCCCGATCCAGCACCCGTTGTTATCGTTACTTCGGCACGGACGCCTTATATGCCGAGGCGCGCAGTGTCTAATTGAGTGCCGTCCAATCTTTTACCTTCTTTCCTTTCCAACGTGTCCGTTTTCTTGGCGTAATAATATATTCTGTTTTCTTTTTCTGTGTGGAAGTTCTTTCGTATGCTTTTGAAATGGCGAAAGCAGAAAGGAAGATTCGCACGATAAGGACGTTAGTATAGGGCATACATTAAACGCGAGAAACCTTCTCAGCTGCCTCGGCAGCGTTCGGAGTTCACTTAATTCATACCGTTAACGGAAGCGCTAAGGCTGTGTCCCCCTCGTGAGATGATGATTTCATCTGACACTTCTACGCTTATGCTTTTTGGTTATATGTGTGAGAAATGTGTAATAAGTGTTCTTTGCACTTGTTACTGTAACCTCAGGCTCGCACAATATCGATGGAGTCAACAACGCTTCGCCGTCTCTACAGACAACGCGTTTACCAAAGAGTTTCTTATTCGTTTACGTGGCGCTCGTAAGAGTGGTCTCCCATCCAATCCCGGTGCCGGACGTGTCATCGGCGAATGCGTGGCCAGCCAATGAGAGATGGCATTCACGCTCCTTCCGGGACGCTCCTCTTTGCTCGATGTAGATTTATTTTATTAAAGCTGTCCCGAACTTCAGCCGATTGTCGAGTCGCACATAACATTGGCGAAGGTGTCCGTCCAGCGAACTTTCAATCGAACCTGAGAACAAAAAGTTTCGTGCGGCCCGCTTCACGTAATTAATGGTGTTAGCGAGCGAGTGCTATAGATCGTTTCTTACGGGAAAAATCTTCCCGTTTGAATGCGCGCATGCTTGTGGGGTTGGGGGTAGCGCGGTGACAAGCTGCGATATAATATATTATGTACTTTGGTGTCTGGGGACGGACAGTACGGCTCTCCCTGGAGCGAGAGAAAATAGAGAAGTATAACTACGCCGTGAACCCTATACACGCTATCTCTGTCTTTTTATGATGCTGTTTACTTCGTTTTGTATACAATATTACTGCAGATCATTCCCAGTCTCCAGGGCTTCGTTGCTACCTAACTTCAGCGTCTGGTGCTTCTCTTGCTGTGCCGTGTATGTGACATCGATTTGTCTTGCTCACATTTATTAGTCCTATGCTGAATATATATATATATATATATATATATATATATATATATATATATATATATATATATATATCATGTTATTGAGCGCAAAGTGTGTGTGTTATTCTTTCGGGTAGCACGTATGTTCAACCTCTGAGAGCTGCTATCCCATTTCCTGTCCTCCTGAGTTTTATCTGCATCGGATTCTAGCGCTTCATTGACCCTCGACATACGTTCGGTCGTTGTCTCTAAATTCTCTCTCTCTCTCTTTTGTCTCGTCTTTTCTTTCGCTTTGTCGAAACGCCCTGTGTAGCACTAAGAAATAAAAAAAAATCAAGACAAGAAAAAGTGATCCAACCCATCCGTATCGTCTCTTTCTTTAGGCGCCCGCGTTCCGGACCGCTCGATTCTATTTGATTTCCGATGCTAATTTCCCCGTCATTTCCCCTTCTTCTTTCTTTTTCAATATCAGTCACCATTTACACGGCAGCAGCAGTCTCGTCTTTCTTTAGTCTTTTTTTTACTTGAATCTCGGCTCTTTTTCGCTCCTAACCAAGACCAGAACACCGTTTTGAAGAGCCCACCTTGCGCTAAAAAGAGCAAAAGTATGTTCGTTTATGCAGGTAAAAATATACGAAATAAAAAGAAGGAAAGGCCTGGGGTCTTTCTTCGTTGATTCGGTGGGTTTGGGTGTTGGTTTTGTGCATTTCATTTTCCCACGGCCCTGCAGACGTGTTCGATATTACTACTAATAAGAAGGCTGATAAGCGAGAAAAAATAAGAATAATAAAGCAGGGTCTGGTGTTCGGAGCGCAAGCAGAAAGGGACGGCGCACACGAGTATGGCCTTCAAGACCGTACTTGTTTTCTCTTAGAGCTATACGTAGATTTTTATTTTCTTCTAGAAAACGCGTTTGGAAAGAAAACGTGGTAGCATAAGCGATGGGTACAACGGTGTTTCTTCCCGCACCTGACACACTCGCTGGCGTATGTATGGGGCTCGTCCAGCTGGCTTCGTCGAAAACGGATCCGCTATTCGATCTTCCAATTTATCGATTCCTCGCTTCTCCGGTGAAACATGCTACAAAAAAAAAAAAAACACGAAAAGTTCGCGCGTTGTTTTCCCACCTTTCTCCACACCATCTTTTACTTTGTTTTTTTTTCTCGTATTACAATCTAGCCTTACATTGGTGCAACTGCGCCAACCTGCACTCTTTTGTCGCTGAAGTTTGCCCCGCTTTCCGTCGACTCCACATGCTCGACTTCTCTGTGACGAAGTTCTTTTCTTTTTTTCGCAATGCTTTTCTTCTCGTTCTAGAATCGCACTGGCACTAAATGCATACCGCGAGCTGCGTCTCCATTAAGTCCTTACGGAAAACTCTTTGCTCTCATCGTTCCAACTTTTTTTTCACACCAAAGATTTCCGTACACCTGCGGCCGTTGCCGTTAACCCTTTCCTATGAGATACAAGATTTGTTGACTGTATCTAGATATGTTCATTTAGAACCCCCTCCCCCTCTCTCTTGTAATCCGCTTCATACTGGTGACTAATGTGTTAATAATGAGAAAAAAAAGGCGCAACATAAGCCTTACAAGGCTAGGTCACTGCAGAGCTGGTAGCCTCCTTATGAGCTTGTCTTGACTTTGTTATGGTTTTATCATCTCTCCTCTCCCACTTTCCCACTCCTTGCTATTCGACGTACTACGCGTGGCTATGCGTGCTCAATTTTTTGTATCTGTTTGTTTTGATATTTTCTCTCTCTACTTCTTTCTCTGCATTTCTCTGTGTTTTATCTTTATTTTTCTCCTCTTCTTCCCGTTCCCTCTTTCCATGTCTTTATTATCATCCCTGTAATCATCTCCCCTTAAACCTTTTTCTTTCTTTCTTCCACTTCTTTAATTTTTCTTTCTCCATATTTCTCTTTCAGCCTCTCTCTTTTTGTAGTCTTTTTCCCGTCCTCTCACCTTTTTTTGGCAACACCTTGCTATACACTCAAGCCCCATTATAACAAAGTGGCATCTCCCATGCAAATAAGTTCGTTATATCCGAAAATTTCTTATAAAGCTGTATTTTTTACTCTATATCAATAGCAAGATTACATTTCAATCACTTTGTCATAACAAATATTTCGCTTTATCTGGGTTCGTTATATTGAGGTTTGGGTGTAGTACGCTATACAAGGCTATATGCTCTGTCATGATCCTGAACCCGCGAGGGGTTAGAACGTTCGGCTTGAGATCGTAGGCATGTAGGCTTGAATATGGCCTCGCCAAACTTTTTTTTTACGTGGGAATTTCACTTTCTTTATATTTATCTTTCTCACTATTTTTCTTTATCTCTGTACTGCTTCTCTCGCCCATCTAAGTTCTTTCTCTCGTGCCGGAGAAATCGGCGTCTGGAACTGCTATATAGCGCAAACTTCAGGAACGACAGGCAAGAGAATGTGGGAGCTGAATTTTGATCAAAGAAACACCTAAAAGATACTGG
Organism: Rhipicephalus annulatus; assembly: GCA_013436015.1. Lineage (NCBI taxonomy): Eukaryota > Metazoa > Arthropoda > Arachnida > Ixodida > Ixodidae > Rhipicephalus > Rhipicephalus annulatus. The sequence continues at coordinate 47,442 of WOVY01010944.1, read as the reverse complement.
TAAGCGCGCGCCTGCGTAGTTTCACATCCACAAAACCATGACACCCCAAAGTGGTGAGATTCAGCTCTCCAGAAGCACAATAGTTACGCAAAAGAAAAATCTAATCAGACCTGCATCTTACAACTTTGGGGATTATAGTGGTTCGGTGGACGTGAAACTAGCAGGCGTGCGGTTACCTATGCATTTGATTTGTTTATTTAATAAAGATTAGGTTCGAAGTCAGTGCTTGTGTGTGTCCCGTTCCCTTGCCTGTCGTCCTTGAAGTTCGCGCTATACAGCGGTTCAATGCAGTGCCAACTGGCCCAAGCAAGCACCTCGCTAAGTATTCTGGCAGCAAAGCAGAAGATGAAGAGGCCGAAGATAGCGCGTACCGGAAGTGATGATGATACCATCTTCTCACTTAGCGCATACAAAACGGTCGGCCTAAACATGGTGAATGTGGGGTTTAACGTCCCAAAACCACCATATGATTATGAGAGACGCCGTATTGGAGGGCTCCGGAAATTTTGACCACCTGGGGTTGTTTAACGTGCGCCCAAATCCGAGCACACGGGCCTACAACATTCCCGCCTACATCAAAAGTCGGCTTAAACAGTGCGGCTGTTAATGACTCTGTTTAATGTTTAAGTATGCCGTTTAGGCGCGACAAGCAAGACCTTCGTGTGCCTGGGTGAAATCTAGACCTATTGATGCGATAGCTTCGCGTTTCATGCATATTTAGGCAGACGAAAAAAAAAAAAAATTGGACGTCGTGGGCATGATGACGTGTTTGCGCTGCCGTTGCAGATTCTTCTGCTCTTTAACAGTTTTGTAAACACACCACTTCCCGGTTTTCGATTTGTTTCTTTTTCTCTTTTGCCGCATTGGACATCGCGAAGACCTTTGCTATATTAGTGTCAACTGCATTTTAAAATTTTGACGAGAAGATATCTTAGTCAGTCTAATGCTTTTATGGATGCATCTGCCTCTATATTTGGCTACAGCATGTCAAATATTCGTTTCCCATTATTGACTTAAATCAACGTTCAATTAACGTACAGTTCGAGGTTGTTTTTTTTTTTGTTTTGGGTGGGGGATATACATACGGGCTCCTTGATTAAGTCGTATGCTCTATTATATATACGACTGCATTCACATGGAACGCAGTTCATGGTACATCTGCTTTCATCTCTCTCTTCTACTAGCACTTCCAGATTATTTTCTTATCTTTTCAATCTCTAGAAGTTTTTTGTTATCGCCCAAATATCCAGAAATTGCTGTTTCCGAGTCTTTTTTCCATGGCCGATGTCCAATTCTCCTTCGCAGAGTGAATCAACCCCAATAGTTGCCATCGCGGAGCCCCCCTCTTTCTCCCCCTCCCCCACGCACGTACCCGTAAATTCAGTCCCTTCATTGAATGATCTCATTCAGCGTGGTCTATTGTACGCCCTTCTTATGGAGTTCCGGGGAAAATCCTGCCTATAACGCCCTTCTCCCGCGCTACGGCTCTACATCTCCTCACTTTCGCAATCGCCTCGTTTGCGTTTTTTTCCTCTTTTTTTTTTTTCGATATAACTGAGAATACCGCCTTGAAGACGAAGTCATTCCGTTCCGAAAGTGTCTCGAAGCTCGCTGCGCAGGCACGCGCGGGGCATTATAAAACTTTGCCGGACTCGATCGGTGGCGCGACTCGTCCGAAAAAGAAAAAAAAAAACGATAGACGAGCATTAGGGGGGGAAGAAAGAGATGGAGGGGAGAAAGTGTGGCACGCGTAATGACCACTGGTCGAGTCGTCCGGCGAAGATGCGGCACATTTTCTGTCCCCCTTCCTTCTCTCTTTCTCTCTAACCCTTCGCCCACAAACCGCCGCTCGAGGCTTTTCCAATTTCTCAACTGACTTCACCTCCCAACCCCCCTCACGAAAGCACCGTTGCGAATCCTTTCGAACCGGTTTCCCCAGCGTCCTCCGCGTCGCGATGCTCGGTTCGTATTTTGTTTGTTTTCGACGTCTATCTAAACATGGGAGGGAGACGAGATGCGATTCGAAGGAGAGATGTTTAACGGCGCCGTACACATAAACAAACAAACAAATAATGCTCACGAGTTTTTCTATCTCTTTCCCGGCAGCTCGCCCACGGTTTTTACGCTCCCGGAGCAAGTTTACGATGCCTTGCGCTTGCAGTGCACAACTATCTCACCTTCGTTCTTTCTTCGGCAACTTCGCTCAAAATAGTCGCATGCACTGCGCCATACGGCCCCCGCGCGCTGCTGCACTGGCCGTGCAATGCACGCGCAGTTAGCGGAGAGTACAGAACGATATAGCTGAGACAAAAGGGTTCGGGGTCGTTATTAGAATCGCTGGCCACGGAAGCGATGGCGCCATAGCTGCCGCCCGACAACGTACATTAAGTGGTCCGGCTGGGCTTTGGGTCCAAACACGGAAACTGCTCGGCAGGTGTATAGTACGGCTGAGGTGTTATGAAAGAGAGGAGGCAGGGCTTAAGTGAAGGGCTTGATTAGGAAAAAAAAAAAAAAACTCTAGATTCCCTTTACGTGGCGAGGAATCGGAAAGGAAACAAAAAGATGGTGACGCGAACCTTTTATGCAATATGCTCCTTTTTTTATATAAGAAACAATGCTTGAGGGAAAATCCATTCCAGTCGATGTGGGTTATAGTATTACCGTTGAAGCACATGCACGAGGAAGAACTGAAGGGGGGGGGGGGGGCTATATGAAATAAGGCACGGGGAAGGAAAGGTGCATTATGACGGCGACGTCATCTTTCGGTGACTTCTGCGCCCAGCCAGCCACCCACACACATATCGTACTACTAACACAGCAGCCTACGCGAGTAAAGTCGTTTCGATTTGGTCCTGTGCCGTTCGGGTTAAGAGGTTCGCGCGATGCTGCCCAGCGTGGCCCGCGGGGTTTGCCGGTTTTTTTCGAACCGAGACTGGTATCCCGATCGAGCTTCCAGCTAGCGACACCCACCCGCCATCTCACCGCCATTCCCCTCCTTTCCGCGGAACGCCGTTTACGTTCGAATGCTCAAACAACAGCTGCGTGCAATGCGTGACATTTGTCGTTGTTTTCTTCTCCTCTCGTTCCCCCCCCCCCTTTTTTTTTTGTAAGGTCTGAACGAAGCTGGATGTAAAATGGCCGAGCGGGAGTGGGTACGGTAATGATTATGATGATGCCGTGACCCTAGCCGTTTGGCATTTGGGGTGGCAGGATCTCTATTTGGTGCGTAGTGCCGTCATGTAAGTTTTTTTGCCTTTTGTCATCCATGTTGGCATGGGCTTTCGAGGAACTCTATTGTTGTCCGGTGAACGAACGTCGCTGGTTCGATTTTGAACCGCATTGCATGCGATGAAGGCTGGATGCAGGAACGCTGATTTACTTGAGCTTTCGTTGTCTACCAACATAGTAATTTAAAGGAACGTGGAGCGCTCTCTATTTCGCCCACCTTTGCAGCTCCCATGCAGAGCATTCGAGTCCATGTTATACCCAGAAACCGTTTCTTCAAGCGTATGAACGCGTCTATGAAGCTTGGAGACAAAAAGAATTAAAAAAAAAGAGCCAACCCGAATTTTTAACCGAGGCGTCTGGTAGTGGCACTCGCACGTTGACGTTGATCTGCCCTGCTATATTTATTGGGTTAACCTTGTGTTTTGTTAGATTACGGAAGGGGATCTCGGAGGATGCATTGAGCGAAGAGCGTAGTTCAGATTTGCTTCGCCAGGTGGCGCAACGATCCTTTCTGCTTTACAGGTTTTAGGCTGCTCACGACAAAACCGCCTTCTCTGTCATCGAACTTATTCAGCTAATCTTAATTAATTCTCTTATTTTAACTAAACTTATTCTCCAATATTATATGCATCAAATATTAAGATTTAACTTCTGCCCAAGCATCGATTCTTTTTTTTTTTCACCAGCTTCATTTTTCAAAACACATATTTTCCAGATATTCGGAAAACCTGAAAGGCTTGACCGGAAGTTCTTAAAAGAGAAATAAGGGTGTCCCTCGTTGCCCGTGCAACTGATATAGAACAAGACGCAGGTCGGCACATGCTTTTCAGATTTGTTAAATAAATATGCCGTGCTCAACGAGCTCGTAAGGTATCTGTTAGCACACCGAATGGACAGCCTCTTCTGAGTCGCTCTCAGCGGTGTACTTCAAACGCGGTCTCAGTGGGCAATCCAGTGGCTCTTCTGCGAACCCGTCTTCGCATCTACAATCAGCAAGCTTGCTTCGGCTCGTGCAAGAATGGTAAACTAACTGCGAGAGACGTCTCGGCAAAACACTACTCGATATGAGTTCACGATACGACTGTAGGAATCTTAACGTCGCAGACGCCAGGCACTATTTTTTTATGCCGACACTCATCGACCCCGCGGCCTCGCGGACCGGTGGCGACTGCGAAAACGATCGAATCGGAGATAACGCCCAGCCAGCGACGCGTGGGTTTTCTTTTGCCTTCGTTCATTTTTTTTTTCTTTTACACTAACGTTTGTTATTTCCCGATACCTCGCTTTCTCGAAGTTGTTTAGGTGACTTCACCCGCCTGCGGTGAGTCTTTGCGTCCGGATTATAAATTGTCCGCTCGCAAGCACTCCAGCTGCTGTACGATTCGGACGCATAAAATTTATTTCGCCTTCGTGTGTTCGCCTGCTACGAAGAAAACACTATACGCCCGTGGCCAACCTCGTCGCCGCTCGAGGGCGAACCTCGCGAGGCATCTCGGCGGATCTGTATCAATCGGCGAATCGTAATCTATGCACGTACGCCCCATCCTGTTCGCGGTCTTGTTTCTTATTTTCCGTTTCTCCGATCTCGTGTTAAGAAATATTTATGAGCGAAAGGAGAGGAAGAAAGCGAGAGCGTTTTCGTTTTCTCCTGAGTGCGGTAATCGCTGACACATCGGCCTTGCTTTTCGTATAGAAACGTGATGTGTACTCTTTGCTGATCATCAATCACTCGATTCTATCTTGACTCAACTCAACAACACCTTGCAGAATCTGGCATGCACTTTGGTTCACTGCTTGTGACGATGGTGATAATTATCGTTGGTGATTGTACTGACGATGGTGATAATTATCATTATCCGCATCGTCTTTAATACTGGCCCCGTTGGGAACAGTTTCTCAGCCTGTCTCTTATGTGCAGGCGTTATTTTGCATATTTATGTCTAGCATCCCGGTTATATCTATCTGATTGATGTTTCTTTTCTTTCATCATGTGAGCTAATATATTTCTGTACTGTCCGTAATCATACTGATATACTTGTTACGACTCATGTTCCATTAACATTGTCCCTGCTTTTCCTCCACTAATGCTTTTGGACTCTTATATCGCCTGTATGAACTGCTGACATCATTTAACGCTTTCGTCATCCGCTTTCTATCTCAGAGCTTCTAAGAAAGTGAACGCATTCCTGTACGTGTCTTGCAAGGTGTCCACGTCGCACACAACTCGCACTTTCAACGCATTTCACGCACTAAACTTCACGCATCGCACTTCGCATACGACGCTACACGCGAGGTGGTTCGCACGCTGTTCACGATTCACATTTCGCGCCCACTTTCACGCGCGTCGCTCTACGCGCATGCCTCGTTTGACGCATCGCTCTTCGCACGCCACGCACAATTCGCACACTTTACACACCACCCTTCACGCTTCGCTCGTCACCCACTCACGTACACTTCACGCACACTTCACGCACACTTCACTCGCACTTCACTCGCACTTCACAGACTTCGCACACTACACTTCACGCGTCGCTCGTCACACGGACTTCACACATAACGCCGCCTGCCGGCCGTTATACCGAAACTCACTGCGCTACAGTGGCGTGTGTTCCGTTAGTTCGTCCGTACGTGTGTGTAGTGGGCGCACGCCACAGTGGCCGTTTTGTGGTGGCCGCGCGAGCTTCATCGTCGATTGTCCTCTCGTCCCCTTTTTATCGTCTCTTCTAAAGTATACGTGTAGAAGGGAGCGTACGCTATTCGGGAGTACATATAAAAAACAAAGATAAGCGACTGTCCCTTAATGGGCTATATCTCCTTTTCGTCGTGCGTGTAAAACCTCCGAAACGCCCCAGCCGTGCGCCCTATACGCAGAAGCAAGCGGCGAGTCTCCTTTTAACGACCCGTTTCTCGAGATATATATATTTCACCAGCAAGCGAGACCAGCGAAGTCCGCAGTGAGGATGGCGGATCGCGCTCCATTCCACTGTTTACACCAAAAGCCTTTTTTCCTCCTCTTTTCCTTTCTCGTGTGTATAAAAAAGTCACTCTTTCCACATCTTGCTACATGCGCTTCCTTGTTGCAACATGGCAGCGCGCAGTCTCATGGACTATTTTTTTGTCTTTCGCTTGTGTTCCTGGAAGCGGTTTGAGGCACAAGTATAAACCGTCCAGGAGCTCAAGTGCAAGAAAGTGATATATAAGACGGCGTGCCGCCATTTGGCACCTTTGCTGCGCGATTTCTATGTGTAGGGGTGTGTTTGGAGGTAACGGGGTTGGAAGGTATAGGTGTGTCTTAACGCACGTAAGTGTGTGCATGTGCGTGCGTTCACGTTCGTCTCGTCAAACGAAAAGTCAGCGAAACGGGCCACGGCGTTATCTTATTACAAGGAAGTCTGCTTTCCTATAGGGGAGTGGAAGCAGAGGTTTGGAGTGTGAGTTAGTGCGGCTATCGTTTGCGAGTAGCGGAGACGCGCGATCGCCGTTCCTGAAACGTGTCCGGCGGAGCCCGGCCGGCCGTCTGTAGCCCGAGCCTGCGGTGGAACACGCCGTAAATGTCCACGCCGTGTTCTCCGAGCCCGGCTTGTAACCCTTACTTCCTCAGAGACCGGTGACTCGCTGCCCGCGCGTAAATATAGCCCCGTTGCACGGGGCTATAGCCGTGTGCCGCCTAGACGTGCGCGTCCTTCAGGTCGACCTTGCTTTTGTGTAGTTTCAACCAGGAAGCCCGGAAAGGAGTGACTTGAAGGTGGATACTTGTAGTAGGCGCACGGGAAGGAAGAAAAGATTGTGCTGAAGTTGCGCATTTACAGCTGCTTACCTATATATTATTTACATTTTTGTTTACTTTTCGTGTTTATTTTCCGGCCACTGAATATGTTTTTGCTGGCTCACTTCAGAGGTGATTTGGTCCGGGGACATGTTCTCTCGCGCACTATAGTAGCATCAGAAAGCGGTAAACACGAAAAAAAAAATAACTATTTATCTAGCTTCGGAAACGCGAACATGGGCGAAGAAGAGTTGTAAAAACCTGCTTCCGATGCTCTCAATCCGCCTCTGAATCATTTATACATCGGCTAGTCATTATTTGGATATCGGTTAGGTTGGTATATATACGTGAGATTTGGTTTGGTTGATACATATATATGGCTCGCGCTATATATAGCGTGAGGGAGTCGATTTCTCGTGTTACGACTCGGTGCTCTTCTTCAAAGGAAGTATCGATATTTTCTTTAGTTTAGTTCAGTTCTCTGATGATGATGATGATGATTATGATGGTGAGGATGATATTGATGATGATGATAATGATGATAATGGTGAAAACTTTATTTTGACCCTGAGAAGATGCGGTGGAGAGGCTGCGATGGCCGCGAATTTAATTCTTGGGGAAAGACAAACAGCTGCGTGAAGCGACTTTGATGTACGTTGGAGAGAGTGCCTCCGGGTGTTGTGTTCTGAAGAGTAAATAAACAAAGCTTGAAATTGGATAAACCTGGTTAGACCGTGATGATTGTTTTTACAGCTTTGTCACGCTTCAAGTGCCGCTTTAGGAACGAAGCTCCTCATAGTCTCAACTTGTACCGTGTCAGGCGTGACCGGCAGTATCTCCCGAACAGTATAACAGATGGCGCTGTCTCATAGAAGTACAAGGACGCGAGTGATGTGCGGTGTTCGTGTGTGTGGAGAACAAGACGAAACAATCGAACATGTTATACTGCAGTGGGAGGGCACTGACACAGCAATGGCGAGTGGCGCCTCGCTGGAAACTGCTCTGGGTGGCTTCGAGCAGGCCGGCGGAGACGACGGTCGACGTATACTGTGGACAGAGCCGCGGTCGCAGCGACAAAGGGCAGCCTCGAATGCTGGCGAGTGGCTGTTGTGGCGGCGAGACATTCTTGACTTATGCGAAGTCTGAGTTGCTCTTGTTCTTTCCTTTTTTCTCCCCCTTTCCATTTTCTAACTTTTTCTTCTTTTATTCTTACCGTTTTATTGAAGAACTGGTAGCAAGTAGAGCTGCATGTTTGACCAGGGCGTGGATTCTACGGCCGCCCGTTGCGAAGGGTTGGCCACAAGATCATCATCATCATCATCATCATCATACAAACTGCAGCTGAGTTAGGATATTCTAGATGGCGCTGTACCGCTACTCTCCGATTGGCTGCTGAGCGGGCTGTGTTTGGGTGCGCGAAGAACGAGTGCCGCTCACAGTCTCCTGGATCGTCGCCCTACGTGTCGGGTCGTTGATGGAGTATGGGCGGGCGGGCGGACGGACGGACGGACGGACGGACGGACGGACGGACGGACGGGACGGACGGATGGGCGGATGCACGGACGCATCGTTCCACTTATCGTCGTTTACTGCGTGGATATGCAGTAAACGGATATGAGTAAACGGATGAAATGGATGAAAGAGGATGATTGAGCAAGTTCGAAGCTACGTGGTATAAAAAAAAATATCAGTGGTTTGAGCACTATTGAGCCAAAAATCTATTTATCTTCAGCTATAACCTAGACGCGTGTGCAAAAAAGAAAAAAAAGAAAAAAAGAATTTAGGAGAGAAAGAAAGAAAGAGACGCAGGTACGCTGTCGTATCCCCTAAGTTAACAATAGGGAGTTTTAATGCTGGGTACGCATTCTCTTGGGGCGTTCCGGGCTTGCGAGCGCGCGGCGTTGCGTGCCTTTTAGTTGGCGCCACGGCGGCACTCACGCAAACGCAAGCCGCACGAATTTCACACGCGCTCGCAGATCCATAGCGTCTTGTCGCGTAAGTATTATTTAAGTCTTTTTATGGTTTAAATTGTTAAATAAACATACATAGCGATCAGGGCACTTTTTTTATTGTGTACAGTAATCTGGTATACGCAAAAAAGTGAAAAATACAAGGTTACTGTAACGACAGTGTCGACATCTTGTGACACTTCGTGCAACCGCAGTCATGAACATGTTAGCTTATGCGTAATGTTTCTGAGGTGAAAATGAATAAAAAGGTTACTCATTTGTAATATTGTCGCTGCGCAATTTTTTTTGCACCAGATGTACAATGCACAATGTTTTTGCAATAACAAAGTTGTGGTTGTCTGTTTCACTATGGCCGCGCTAGATGGCGCCACCTATTCAGGTGGTCGGGGGCTGGCATATGCCTGTTAGTTTCTATGTTCCAGGCCATTCTAGCTTTGGAAATCTGGCTGAAACCGTGTAATCGCTATAAGTGCTCGCACTTTGGCTTATTTTAACTCGACGGCTAGAGTATCCGCAGTGCGGGTACCGTGAGCTCTTGCGAAGGTGGACCGCGCGGACGCATGGCCCCATCGCCCCAGCGATCTTGCGACGCATCTGTTTGGGGTACCGCGCATGCGCAATACCGCCGCCCCAACGTCCTGCGTACGCAAGCCGCTTGGGTACCCAGCACTAAAACTCCCTATTATTTCCCATTTCGCTTTTACCACGTGCGGATGTCTGGCAACGCCACAGCATCACGTTCACCGTCTTTGTATATGTAGTTGTTAGATCGTGTATACGAGCACACAGCTTGAAAGCCTTTCGTGTTTCGGCAAGCTACAACCATGGCGTTTTGCATCTCTCTCTCTCTCTCTCTCTCTTTCATCACGCGCATAGCTTTCCGGCCCGAGAATACGCGGCGATGCCGCGGCGAGATTTCTTTTTAAGAAACAGCGGGCCGCGCGAGACGTCACTTTAATTTCTTTTTTTTTTTTGAGCCTTAGTATCGCTTTTTTTCATTAACGAAGCCGGGAGACTCGAGTCGCAGCGTTTATTGTGGCCAGTTTTCGAGACTCACGACTCCGCGGGCGCTGAACACGACGACGCAGTAGAAACGCAGCCTGCACTAGAAACGAGGCATGCTCAGCGCGTACATGCCGGCGCCACGGCGTTAAATGCGTACAGTACACAGTTAGTGGAGCTTATATATGGCTCGCGAAAGTACGAATGAGAAGAGACTCGCGAAAATCACTGTTGTATCGGAACAATGAGGCGACCCTGAGCTCTCCTCCTCCCGCCTTCCTTTTCTCCTCGTACGCGCAACCGGACCACGTTCTGTAGGTTTCACAGACAGGAAAATCGTGCATAGGAAACAATTTTAGCGAATCTGGACGCCGTCGATTTTGTTGCCGAAATAGGCCGGCTTTTTGCAATAATAATAATAATAATAATAATAATAATAATAATAATAATAATAATAATAATAATAATAATAATAATAATAAATTGATGGTTTTCGCGTCTCAAAACATCATTAGGCTGATGAAAAACGTGGAAGTATAAAGCTCCAGAAAGTTCGGCCACCTGGGCTCCCTTCTTATGTGCACCGATGAATAGGCACGCGGTGCATTTTGTTTCCGACCGTGAAGACAGTTCACGAAAGAAGTGGAAGATAGTACGGCCTCTGCTGGTGCGCAAGGCGTTGTTTTCCCTGCACTGCAAGGAACTCTTGAGGTAGAGTCTAACTACACGAGATTCGGGAGATAGGGTGCGCTGGGTGTACTATGTGCAACAATGTGGCTAAAAAGAAGAAGAAAAAGACGAAAGGAAACGAAAGAAAGAAGACTGGAGAGCATAGTAGGAAAGGGTGATGCACGGGGGGCGAGTGGAGGCGTCGTAACTTTGGAAACGGGAGAATGTCGGAAAGGTATACAACTTCCACACGTGAGGCGGCCGTCTCGGGGTCTTATCTGTTCAAATCAGTGGAGGCCGCGGCGGTCCTCTTTCGGCAGTGCACGCCTTTTAAGAGATATGTGTGTGTATACATATACAAGCGCATACGATGAACATCTCCTCCGGTGAGGATAGGAGCTACACAAGCCGTCGTCTGCCGTACCGGCGATCTTCATCCTGTCCTCTGCTTCTTCATCGTCTTCGCGAGATTAAAGTTGCCGCGTAGTGTTCGTCTCTGGGGCCTCCGACACGACGAGCGACTCGCTTCTGTTTGGAAGCGAGACTGGAAAGAGATGCGCGCTTCTCCGCTCCAGTTTCTCTTTTGTGCCCCCCCCCCCCTCTTTTTTAAATTATTTTTTTGGTGTTCTTTCATTCCTCGGAAAGCTCGCCGGCGAAAGAATTCTCAGAGGCTGGCCTCGCTGTTTCCGTTCTTGTTTTGTTCGTCTTCTACGTTGCAGCTTGGAATGCATGGTACGGAATCACGAAGAAAACTTTTCAATGTTTCTGCTCTCCCTCTCTCTCTCTCTCTCTCTCTCTCTCTCTCTCTCTCTCATTTTTGCTTCACTCACGACTTACTTTCGTGAAAAGGTACGTGGTGTGCTGCAAGCGAAGCAATTTCTGGCGGGTGCTATAAAGAAAAAAGAAAAACAAAGAAAGAAGGCATTGGGGTGGGTGGGTGGTGTTGAAGAATCCGAGCTGCTTCCAAGGGTAACGCGGTGTTCTCTGGAAAATGTCGGTGCTCTTTCTATCTTTCGTTCTCTCTCGCTCCTGTCTTTCTTTATTGCTGTTGTTTTTGTTCATACGTAACGGCGCTAGGTGCGATGACCGAGATATTTCCGTCTCGATACAAGGATGGCCATGGTCGGATGGCGGCTTGGCTCAGTCGTCATTTCAAACCCGTTGTTAACTTCGTTTCATTGGCCATAATAGCAACAATAATTTTTGTGGTTTAACGTCCGCAAAACACCATATGATCATGACAGCTGCCGTAGTACAAGGCTCCGGAAATTTCGACCATCTAGGGTTCTTTAACGTGCACCTAAATCGAAGCACGCGGGCCTCAAACATTATCGCCTGCTTTGAAAATGCGGCCGCGATTCGATCCCGCGACCAGCGGGTCAGCAGCCGAATGCCTTAGCCACTAAACCATCGTGACGGGTGCTTGATTGGTCAGACGCACGAAATATTCCTACCCGCACTCACACATTTCCCTAAGACGACTGGAAGGTGAAGTCCATCCTCCATTTTTTCCTTCCCAGTTAACTATAATTATTCCTCCTGTGAAGCTTCAGGATTTAACGCGGTTTAGCATGACCTCTAGGATCGGAAGCATTGGAAACCTTCTGCAACACATATGAATTGGCAGCGCCTCCGTGATCCGCCCACTTTTGATCAAGCGACTGTTATGCAATTGTGTCATCGTGGGATGTCACGTTATGTGACGTCTTGATTGTATTGCAAGTTCTTGCAAATAAAAAAAATGGTTGCGTGCAGACTAGGGAGCCTTCATGTCAGCGCAGCCTCCGAAGGCGGTCTCAATTGTCTCAAATTCTGGCGACTTGCGACGTCATGAGATGACGTCACAAAGTGACGTGATCACGTTTTTTTATTTTTTTGCTTTGCTCGTGTTGACGTCGACGTTTACGTTTCGCGTTTGACGACGCTCGACGTAGAGCTTTCTAAAATTAACCAGAGTTCACTCTGGCGCCTCAATCGTTCAGCCACCATGGGAATGATGGGTAGTACATGAATTTGCTTATAGTGGTCGTGCGTGCGGGTTTCGAAAGTATTTGTTGCTTTCTTTATTGCTGCCGTTTGGTTTCGTTTCGAACAAAAGAACGGACTGCTGTGAACTTCGTAGTACAATTTCAATTGGTTAGCCTCAATGGTCAAGATGCTGAAGCTCGACTGCTGAACATTTGCTGCTTGTCATCTCGTGGCAAAGCGGCTCCAAGCCATGCGAAGCCAAACGGAGCGGAGAGAACGAAGATTAGACACATTTTTGAACTTTTCATCATTCCCATGCTGGCTGAAGCGTCGTGTGTTGCAGCTCCCATAGACACTAGCGCCAGAGTTCCCTCTAGTGCATATTTTAGGAAACTATATGGCGCCAGAGAGAGAGAGAGGGAGGAGTGAGAGTGGGGAGGAAGGAGGGAGAGGTGCCTGCTTCATCACGAATGCTGGCAGTTATTGACGCAGAGGTGTCTGCGCCGACTCGGTGCAAATCAGAGATACGGCGTCTCATCGTGCTGGGTGCTGTATTTAAACATAATGCATCTTTATAGGTGGTCCAGCCCAGTCCAGTCCATTCGGGAAATAAATGACCGAGCTCCACTTACGTGTTCCAGATAAGCTTCCTTACAGACACATCGTCGTATCAGTGAGACACACCTTAGTTTCTTGAGTGCTGCAGCGTGTTTTATGTTTATTCGGTTTATTCCATGCACTGCGTAGGTTAATCCCGTCATATTCTTATCATGAGTAGCACGCTCGCGCTGTGTGTAGGACTTCTGCAGCATTCAATAAAGACTGCAGTCGCCTTTAAGAAGCGTAGTTAGGCTTTTTTTATAGCTTTGTGCCCGAAAGAAAAGTGTATTTCAACGACCCAGGATATCGTTAATCTTGTACTGCGTTTTTCCCCAAATCGTCGGTGTAGGTCGCTGCGTTTCCAGCAGAATATGAGCGTATAATACTTGAAAGATTAGGACATTCACTTTAAATACGTACACTGGCTATTTGATCCGGAAGCCGTAGCGCGTGTGTTGAGTGTTCTACGTATTAAACATATGGGCTCACATTTAAATGAGTTGTGGAAACCGCTGTATACATAGTCCACCTGGTAAGGCGTCGCGCTGCTCTCCTCTAACACTTGGATTGGATTCCCGCATTTCGGTACAGAGCAGTATGTAAGAAAGCCCATATACTTACGTGATACACGTAAAGAACAGCAGGGGGCGCAATTTAATCTTCTGTTCATCTCCCACCCCTTATTTGTGCGTGGCTTTGGTGCGTCTTCAGAAAGAATTGATCACGAAACGGCAATTTCTTGCTATAAATAAATAGCGCATGCTGTGTCGATCTCGAACACTCAGTACTTTGCAAACTATTGCTGTAGCTTAACGTCCCCAAAACCACGATATGGTTATCGGAGACGCTGTTGTGGAGGACGCAGGCTTTCGACGAACGCTCTTTCGAATTTGCGAAGCGTCCTTACATCTTTTTTCGAAAACCCACGCGTAGAGAAACGTACCTCGGACGGACGTATTTCTGCATTCTCATCGGCGAAGGTTTTTTTTTTTTTTTTTTGCTTTCGACGGTGCTAGTGAAACATCCGTGCTTCTTGACAAACGACGACGCGAAAACAACTGGGATGAGGAACTCGCCTAGTGGTTCTCTCTTATAAAAACTATATAGAAATGAGTGCTCCAAGACGCTTTATCGAAATGGGAAGTTCTGCAAGCAACTAAATTACCAAGTTATACTTACTTGTTTCAGTGTGCTTGCTACACGTTGTTCTAATTCAATTTTTATTTTGGGTAACCATATATTTTTCGCCGTAGAACTTAAAGAAATCGAGTAGCTGACGTAATATAAACCTCGATCTTTCCACGGAAAGCCAGTCATAACAGAACTGCCTCGCTTGAAATTAAATGAAAACCGGTTGGAAGACGCAGCCGCTTTTTCATACGAAGAGAGACGAATTCATTGGCGAGCCTCAAACAAGGTGGTGACGGATGTGTTGACAGGAGAGAGGTGGGAGGGCTTGAGCTCGTTGAGCGCATCGTTACGCCGCCGCCGCTACACGCTCGATTCCGCGAAACACGCCCTTGTAGGGCACCGTAGCACAAAAGAAAACACGTGCAATGAAGACAACGGCGCGCTCGTCGTGCGCCCAGCCTCGCCATGCAGGTGGTGTGCATATTCGCCCACCGGGGTCGGCCGCACGATGCCCGCCCATCTTCTGGAAGCGCAGTGACGGCGTGTAAGATGTATACCACACCGTGACCAGCCCTGCTTTGCTCGCACTTTGCGATGCGCTAGTTTTACGCGGGAAGCCGCCGCCGCAGCAGGGGAGTATTGCCTTGACTTCGTGAGCCCGCAGTTCATCGCCAGTTCGGGCTGGGAAGGGCAGTGCCGGCATCTTGCGTGCAGGGGGCGCACGCATCGCTATGGGGCCACGAGTCACGGAGCGCTAGCCTGCGGCACGCCTGCGGTAGGGTTAGGTTACAAAGGAAAGCCAGTGAGCGTTTGCTCTTGTCGCTTTACGTGCGTCTCGGGGTCAACAGTGCCCTTCACGTACGCTGAGCTCATCGTAGATGTGGTTCGCAAATGTGTCTACACCAATGACCTCTTTAAGAGAGTTGTGTTGCTTTGTTAGTTTCTGCTTATATTGCCGAGAGTGCTTGGCACGCGCTTAAAAGTCGTGACGCTAACAATAATAGCTTGAACTTAGCTATTTTTTTTTGCCATCGTGCAACCCAACCTGTTTTATATTATAATAATTGGTGGTGTTTAACGTCTTTCAAGCTTTAGATGATTACTTGGGATGCCGCAGCGGGGTGGTTACGGAAGTTTCGACAACCTGGGATTCATGAACGTGCCGCTAAATCGAACAATAATAATATCTGGGGCTTCACGTCTCAAAAACACGATGCGATTATGAGAGACGCCATAGTGGACTCCGCAAATTTTGACCATCCGGTGTTTTAACGTGCACCGACGTCGCACAGTGTACACGAGCTTCAAGCATATCCTCTTCCATCGAAAATGCGGTCGCTGTGGTAGGAATTCGCTCCCACGACCTTTTCAGGTCAACACTCAAGCGCCATAACAACTATAGACCACCATGGTTGGTTATCCCGCTTTTTGCGTGATTTCATTCTTGCTGCAGCGTGACCTCTTCACGGAACTATGGCAGGCCACTGTGGTCTATAATGGTAATTGTGCTTGACCGCTGATACGAAGGTCGCGGGATCGAATCCCGGCCGTAAGGGCCACATTTTCGATAAGGCGAGATCGCTGGGGGCCCGTGTGCTTTAGATTTAGGTGCATGTTAAGGAAATCCAGATTGTCGATATTTCCGGAGCCATCTACTACGGCCTGCTTCTTGATCACGTCGCGCTTTTTGTACATGAAACCACAGTGATCATTTTTCCTAAGTAGTCAGGATTTCGATGAAGGTTCGTCTGGTCAGGCGTTGGGCGTGATAAAACACCTTCACTGACCAAGTCAGACGATGATCTGGCGCTTCGGTACCGCATACGGTTTCCTTGTTTATTGAGCCGGAGGTCCAGCTGGAGGTCAGCAGTCCGTGACGAAACACGTTCGCTGACTAAATATCACAATGATCTGACGTTTTGGAACCGCATACGGTTTCATTGTTCATGCAGCTGCAGGTCCAGCTCAGTGAACAAGGAAACCGTATGCGGATCAGATCATCATCAGAATTGGTCAGTGACCGTGTTTCAAGCCATTATTTTTAAGTGTGGCAGCATCCAGTGACTCAGAAAACTCCATTTTCATCACCCAACAGTTTTATATTTTCAGTATATGTTTCACGACATGGATTCATTCCAGCCTTCGCCCAATTACGAATGATCCATATATTAGAGTGACTGTGGTGCGACGGCCGTCGCTTCGTTGCAGTGGCTTTGCCTTGCGCTGCGCGCAACTTGACTCGCTCGCCTGGCGCACATACATCTTGCCATCATCCCCTCCTACCGTGGGCCGTGCGTGAATCGACGAAGACCCACGCTCGGGTCATCCGCTTCTTGTTCTTTAGGCGCGCTCCTCCCTTTCGCGAGAGTGGTGCGTCGAGGCTATAATTCGCGACTGACGGGACCGGGTCCCGGTGTTGGTGCCTTCTTCTTTCGTTGTTGTTGTTGTGTGCGTGTGTTTCGTTAAAGAGACCGTACGCATGGCGGGGTTCACGTTGCTCCTCGTACGCCTCGCCTTATTTATACCGAACAGGAAAGGAGGCTGTCAAAACAGATATGGTTGATATGTTCCTTGTCCGTGGCTTGGTGGTACAGTGGTTACGGCGTTCGGTTGTGGACCCGAAGGTCGCAGGCTCGACTCCTGCCGTGGCGGTCGCATTTTGGTGGAGGCTAAATGGTAGATGTGATCCTTGTATTGCGCAAGGTCAGTGCACGGTAAAGAATACCAGATGGTCAAAATCCGCAGAACCTTCCACTACAGCGTAGCTCATAATGATGTCGGGGTTTTCACCTTTAAAAACCTAGATATTATGATGAAATTTTCGTAGCGCTGGGGAGTTCACCCAAGCTTAAGGAGTTTCGGCAGGATAGCGACACGCATGGCCTGTACGCGCACGCTAAAGTTTGTGTGAAGTTGCCGAGGCAGACAAAGGGGGACGAAAGCAATTTCGACGACGTGTCTCAATTTCACTTCCATTCCCTATCTTTACAGCTGCGATATACTCGTACTTCGTATGCCAAGCAACTGCGAGAACGGTTTATCGAATCAGTTGTTTGATATACAAGGTGCTGAACTGTTAAAAGGAGTGCACGGGTGCGTTACTCATGCGTAACTCGTGCGAAAGCGTCTACTATTGTCCGCTTGGAAAGGAGTCGGCGACTGGCTGGTATATGCTGACGTCGCACTAACGAGTCTCACGATTGGCTGTCGCAATTGTAGACGATGTTGTTTCGTATTCCTGATCGCCGCCATCCCGGGTCCCTAATCGAACCATTTTTTAAAAAAGTTTTGTCGTCGTGCAGAATTAGCAGGTTCATGTGAAGCGCCAAATGAATCCGTATCGCCGTTTTCGTTCGAACGAATCTGTTGCGCAGTGCCGTTTACTTAGACGTTATACACATACAACGCCCAACATCAGCAGCACGGATACGTTGAACTTCCACAAGGGTCCTAGGAGATCGCCATGGGCCGCCATAAGGCAGCCCCGGATGGCTGCGCTTAAATTCATCCGTCGAATGGCCTGCAAGTACACATTCCAGCACCGTATTGCCATTGCGAGAAGCGGCTTCGCGCGGCCTGTGCCCTGCGGCCATCGCCGGCCGGCTGGTACGAAACGGGGCCGGATGGGACATGTAGGCTGCCGCGGTTCATCTGCGGAATCCCATGACGTCAGCGGCCGTGTGCCACCGGAAACGGATGTTCCGCGCGCACTGCTGCGTTGACCGCTATTGGTAACGACCCTCACTTCCTTCCTTCCTGTATTTTAGTTTTTCCGCCTTTTCCCGGCACTCCCCCTTTACAAAACGCCCGTTCTTAGTTCTCGTGCAGCCATTTTTTTTTTTTTTTTTTTTGCTGCCTAGCGGTTTTAGCCTACCGGGCCTTGCACCCGGGCCTTGCACCCAGGTATATTCCAGGAGCTCCATCGCCCCCGAACCTTACTCCCCCTTGATTCTTTCTTTTCGTTTTACTTCATTCTTCTTATCTTCTCCTGTCCGGTGTTCGCGAAATAGTCGCATAGAGATAGAGCGGGGGAGAATGTACCCCGAAGTCAGTTTCGCGTTTTGTTTTTATGTGTTGTTGTTTCCGTTTCGCGATGCTCTTGGTTTCTCCGTCTTGACATTGCTCGGAGGATGCGTCATCCAAGGACCCCCCTCCCGTTCCTCCAATTTCAGCTCTCTCTCTCACTTCTCCTCACCCCAGCGTTGCCCCGCTATTTGTTTACTCGACCCCGCCTTGTCCTCACTGCAGAGTTTCGTGCGAAGACGGGAGCTTCGCTTGTAGTCGCCCTCTCTGGAGTCGGTGATAAGCGAGAGGAACCTTTTCGAGTATGCTTGCCCTGCTATAACGGGGGCTCCGGTTTCCTTCATTTTTTTTTTCCATATCTTTTTCTACCTTCACTGTTATGCAAAACGCCTTCGTTCACGCGCATAAGTAAAAGCGTCGGGGTTACTTCTCCATGTCGCCTCGCTTGTCTCCTGTTCGCCATCTTTCTTTCTTCTTCTTTCTTTCTTTCTTTCTTTCTTTCTTTCTTTCTTTCTTTCTTTCTCTCTTTCTTTCTTTCTTTCTTTCTTTCCTCCTTTCTTTATTTCTTTCTTTCTTTCCTTCTTTCTTTCCTTCTTTCTTTCTTTCTTTCTTTTTCTTTCTTGTTCGCTTGTTTGTTTGTTGCTGTTGCGCGGACCTAGGATCTTGCGTTCAGTGTTGCTCGAGTGCTTCCTTATCGCGCGCCTCCATTTGCTCCGTCAGTTGTCACCAACACCGGCGTTGTCTACCGAAATCATTACTGTTCAGGGGGAGATGTTTAGGGTTTTTTTTTCTTTCACTGCGTCGTTACCTCTCGTTGCTGTAAGCATGGACACGAGAAACTGGTACTTTCCGCTTGGCTACACGGTTAAGTTCTCTCTTGAGTCACGCCTAACGATTGTGTGGTGACAGACGTTAGCAATGACGTTGGACTTTATGTTCTTCAGTGGTTATTGTTGTTGTTTTTGTTGTTCTTTAGCTCCGGCATTGCGGAAACTTGGTTATCGCCTCGCCACGTGGCGAAGTAAGCGTGAAACTTGTAAGCTCTATGCAGCTTGTAAGCTATGTAAGCTCTATGCAACGTTGCTCGCTAATTCATCGTGTACTTTCTTTTTAATCTTTAGTATGGTTGGGGTGGGATTTTAAAATGTCTTCCCCGTGGCTTTGTAAGGATCGTTTTGACGATTAAAGGTGATTCTTGCGTCCCGATAACAGCAGAACGGAGTCTTACAGAAGGTTGAGGTGTCTGCGCTGGATAATAATTTTAATACAAGGCAAGGTTAGTCAGGCAGAAATGAGATGGGGAACATTTTTTTTTTTTTGCCTATAAGTATTGTCGTAGTGGCGTACAACCTTTGGGTCCTGGGACATGGCGACATCCTATTGGTTTGTGTTTCTCTGTCACTTCATTGGGTACGACATCGCCTCTGCGCAAAGCTGTGTTTCTCTCACTTCCGCGTGAACTTGCATGAACAGCTGCAGCAGTGAAAATTGTCATCCTGGATGTGAACAACAGTGACAGTGTGTCATGCTTTGCGGTTATATCTGTTCTGTTTGCTCGTTGCCTTTCCAGTTGCTACCGTCCTGCCTTTCCAGTTGCTACCGTCCCTAGTAGTGTTGGACAGCAAACTTGATATTCTTTCTGGTTAACCTCGCACCTCCACACGTTTTGTATTTCATTCTTCACTCTCTGGTTCTGTACTTTTTCTTCTGTTCTTGAGCCTGCGTCCTTACAAGCATCTCGAACAGTCGTGGTGGGTCTTATCCCAACTTTCGCACATCTTCCACGTGGCTCGCAGCCGTGAGGCTTCAGAGACAGCGTGGCTGTTTTTTTTTTTCTCTCATCCTCTCCGCTAGTCCATCCTTACTTTCAACACGCCCCCTCCCCTTCCCCGTTCCTCCTTCGCTCATTATCGCTGCTTCTAGGACCATACCTCAGCGGAGGAGGCCGTGACTTGAGCTGTCGGCACGTTGACACCTGCTCCGCCCAACCGATTTGTACCGTTTCCAAATAGACCCTCCGTTTCCTCGAATGAAGTGTGCTGTTGGCCTTTCGCTCATCTTTTTTTTTCACTCTCGCGTTGTGTTTGTCTTACTGATTTTCTTGCGTTATATATTTATTGGAAGTCTGACGCAGTCGCCGATGGTTTTTTTTTTGGGGGGGGGGGAGGTCTTTTTTGGCCTACCGTAACTCTTGCGGCTTCTTACGCCCCATAACTACCATAAGAACCCGTTTTTCTTTTTCAGCTTTTTGTTATCTCCTTGAGGTGGTTTTACGTCAGTGTTGTGTCGCTCCTGCAGGGTGACGGTTCGATTCCCGGCTGCGGCGAAGCCGTGTTTCTGTGGGCAGAAAACGCTGAATACGCCCGCGTTTTCGGATTTGTTGCTGGCTTGTTGTAGCGCAATCAGTATGAGCGAATAATCCAACTGTAGGCTGTCGCATCGGTTCCTACATACCAAAACAGCGCACTCGCAGGAGGACAAAACCAAAGACCCCCGTTCTGTACAACGTCAATGCACGTTAAAGAACACTAGATGCATAATAATAAGCAGCCTGAAAACAACGGGAGACAAAATGGGAACAGCGACACGGGACAAGCGCCGACTGCCGATTGAAACGTTTATTGTGCATAACCCATGCCTAAATAAGAAAGCGGCATACCACGTGTACAAGGTACATGTCAATGACAGACGGTCAAAATTTCTGGAGCCGTTAAGTACGGCGTCTCTCATTATCATATCATGGTGTTCGGACGTGAAACCCCAGCTATCATATATTACGCGAAGACAAAAACAAAGTAAACCGACAACGCGATCTCTATATATAGAGATCTCTATATATAGAGCCATTAGGGCCCACCCACACTATAGTGTGGGTGGGCCCTAATGGCTATGCGTTGCTCTATAATTTCTACAGCCATGACCAAACCTTTTCGTTGGCTGTGCTATTTGGTTTCGGGAATTTGTAATGAATTAGCATATCTCATGTGCGTAGCACATTGCGACAAAAACAGCATCAGTACATACGACGAGCTGTGATTGCGTTACTCATTTGGAAACGCTAACGAACCATATGGCATGCAGCATGATGTCAGTGCTTAGCGAACGTCCTGTACACCATAGCCTCACGAACTAACGAATGGGGCACATTTAGTTTACCCGACAACCGTGTGTGGAATGCCCTACACATGCCGTCCAGGCACCATACTCCACCATTACGCATTCAATGTAACGTTCCAGAATATCTGTAACACGTTACGTGCGAATGCAGGCGATGCGCATCGGAGAGGCAGTCTTCGAAAGCGGTATTACGCATTCCCGAGACTCGTGCTTATACGACTGTGGCATATTCTGGGTCCATGGCAAGGTACCACCTATGTATTGCGGTCCACTAGCACTAGCGAAACTTTGTAAACAGTGTGATCTGTTCGCGATGAAACCTGCGCAATATGCACGAAGGCTTAAAAAGAACCCAGCATGGAGCGATTGGCAGAGGAAAGTGCTCCTCATGAACTTTTACCAACACGCCCAACTGAAAGTCATCCTTAGTGTAATGTATGTGGGGGGGAGGTGCGGAATTTCTGTGTGGTTATCTGTGCTGTTACGTGTTTTATCAGTGAACCATCAGTGAGCATAAGCATGTCAGCCGAATAACCAGGCTAATATCTCTAACATTTCATTATAACAATAACTCTCGCTATCTGTTCTTCCTGATTAAACGGTGCTTCTATTTCCCTCTCGTCCTCTCGCGCAGTGGATGAGGTGCGCTTTGAGTTATTGCGGTGAAAGCAAATTGAAGAGGCAACCTAACAGCTGCTCGCAGTGCGTGAGATAGGGCTCTTCACGGTGTTCTGCAGGTTGTTAAACGAGTCTCTCTCGATCCTCCTGTCTTTCTGTCCTTCGCAGTTTTCGTATGAAACTCTATCCCTCCTTTGTTCTCTATCAGCATGGCGCACTCTTGTTTTTTTTTTTGTGTGTCACTTTGGCGATTTGTTGTTTGGTGATATTACTTTTATATAGGGCTGCATATTAGTTTATTGCAAGCTGCACGGGAGGCACGTAATGAACACTCCACAAAGAGGCTGCTGCTAATGGGTGCTGCTGATAACGGTACATAAAAACAACAACAAGAAAAACAAAAGAACAGGCAGGGTGGGGGTCTTCGTAGAATGTGTAGTCCCCAACACCGCGTAACGCAAGACTGGGTGCATATATACGGTTGTGCGCGTTTTGTCGAGGAATAGGTCCGAATAAGGAAGCCGCTCCAGTCTTCGTCACCCCTCTCCTTCTGTTTTCCCTTCCACAGGAAGTTGGACCAGTGTGGCGTAACTTAACCTCATCTAAATGACGATGACGTCCCTGTTCCGGTCCTGATGAGCCGCGATATAGACTCGGGGGTGTGGAGGGCATACGTAGCAGTAAAAACGGACGGAAGGAAAGGGAAACGATAGCGTGGAGAGAGCGAGCGAAGGAAAAGGCATCTCTCTCTATATGTGTCCCTCCTGACTATAAAACAAAAGCAGTAGGACCGGGAGTTACGTAGTTGCTTGAGGTTGAGGGGTTGAAATGTTAGGCAAGGAGGGGGTAGGGGGGGGGGGGGCATGCTTGGGTGTTTTTACTTTCGCTCTTTGACCGCGTGGTCGACCAGATTTGTCTGCGCCCGCTTCGCCCGACTATTTTCAAGCTCTAGGCTCCTCTTTTTATTCCCCTGTCTTGATTCGTATCATTCAGCTTGTGTTCTTTCTTTCTTTCTTTCTTTCTTTCTTTCTTTCTTTCTTTCTTTCTTTCTTTCTTTCTTTCTTTCTTTCTTTCTTTCTTTGTACACGTGACGCTCCTCCTAATCTACACCCTATACTGAAGATATTGCTCGGTAAGCATGTGCGGTTTGTCGGTGGGTTCTGGTTCTGCGGGGAGAGCCCGGTATTCGTTAGCTAATTCGGCTTTGTTGCCGCTGCTCGGTGGAGCGCGTAATACATTAAAGGCACGTCTGGTTTGGCGAGGGGAAAAAAAAAAGCAAAACTGGATACTGTACCTCATTTTAGGTCACCCTTTTGACTTTTTTTTTACATCTTCATTTTTATTTTCTTTCCCGAGTCCCAGTATTCCGATGTTCGTCATGTGGCGTATTCGCTTTGAAGCTTGACGTTACAGGCTCGTTATGGCTCGCCATGGTTTGTGGGGTTGTTGCACATTTTAGTATATTTTTTTTCTGAGTCACTGCCATGATTACGGCGTCTGTGAGCGTGATGCTTTGTTTTGTCTTTGCGGATACACGCTTTTTGTATCTCACCTTTTCTGCTTTGTCGTTTCAGTGTGAGTCAGCCTTGATGCGGCGACACAACGACCGGTTCGTTAGTTCTTTCCGTGTCCAAGGTCTCTACGTGTTTGCGTTTAGAATGGGGATGCGCAGAAGCACGTGAAAGCGGCTTTGTTGTTCTCTTCCTCTCTCTCTCTCTCTCTCTCTCTCTACTTCCCGGCTGCGGCGGCTGCATTTCCGATGGAGGCGGAAATGTTGTAGGCCCGTGTGCTCAGACTTGGGTGCACGTTAAAGAACCCCAGGTGGTCTAAATTTCCGGAGCCCTCCACTACGGCGTCTCTCATAATCATATGGTGGTTCTGGGACGTTAAACCCCACATATCAATCAATCAATCAATCTCTCTCTCTACTTTTGGTTTTGGCTTTTCTTTTTCTCTTCTTTCCTTTTTCGCGGCCGCACATCTTCCTTTTCCGCTCTTGGCTGTTCCACGGGAACATAGGAAAGGGACTCTAATGTGAAACGTTATTTCGGTTTGCACCTATCAGTCGTTCTTCGAGAACTCCATTCTCGTTGGATCTCGCATTGAGGGCTTCATTACTAAACGAGGGAACGAAGTGCCAAAGATTCGTTTTCAAGTTCCGCGCCCTAAGTTTAGAAACCTGAATGTCAACGTGACTTCTCAGGTGTGAAGCTTTTTGTTTCATGTGGTTTTGTTTTTCATCGCGCTCTTGGCTTCACTAGGGCTGTAAGATTCACTGAAGCATCCTACTCCACTTCTCTAGAGAGAGAGAGATAAAGATGCAAGGAAAGGCAGGGAGGTTAACCAGACGCACATCCGGTTTGCTACCCTGCACTAGGGAAGGGATAAAGGGGAGAAAATAGGTTGTAGAGAGATAAGAGGTACACACAATCACGAGCACACTCGGGGAGCACACACAGTCTACAGGTGGTCGCTCAGGTTTGTTGACTTTAGGTAAATTAGCAGTGCTTTAGTTGCTTTCTGCGCAACTGAGGCAGATGCCCAAGGTCCTAGTATCTTCACACAAAATGGTCCGGGGTCAAGTCGATTCAAAACCATCCGGAGCTGGCATCGCTGTGTGTCGTAGCAAGCGAAGCTGCACAGGACGTGTTCGATGGTCTCTTCAGCTCCGCAGTAGTCGCATGTAGGAGTGTCTGCCATACCAATGCGAAAGGAGTACACCTTTGTAAATGCAACACCCAACCACTCCACTTCTCTAGCTCTTTAACAACACAGTGTGAATCAGACAAGGGGGGGGGGGGGGGGGCTTATAGTATACTTTCTAAGATCTTGGATAGCCGTGGCTTAAAACGTCTTGCAGCTTCTCATATGGATACACAGAACACCTGGCCTGTATTCTGAACCGCTCCTCGACTCGAAACTCGACCTTAAGATGTCCTTGGTGATTGTTTCGCGTTGTGATTTCTGCGACGGACAAAGTATATCAAAAGTTCCTTGTGGTCGAGTTTCGAGTCGAGGAGCGTTTGTGAATACGGCCCTTTGAGTCCCTTAAGTGTCCTTTTCTAGCTTACGTGTTCGTTAAGTGTTTCCGGTTTGAATCATTAAAATCGCGCGTCAGCGCTTTCAAGAATGCATCGTCTCTGGCGATAATTACGAAAGCAACTGCACAAAATGGTATTCGCTGTATTTGTGCTTACCGCTATTCTCCCTTTCCCCAGCACAGGGTACTCAGCCGGTCAAAAGAGTGACTACCCTCCCTGTATTTCCTTCTTAGGCCTTAGTTCTCCTCCTCCAATAAATATAATGCGCGCTTCAAAGTCATTTCGTGCCAAAGGGAAGTTGCCTGTGTTGATGAGTTTCTTTAACTGAAAGTGCTGAATCGCAGAATTGGCAGTACTGCTTATAATAGGCGTATTTAGGCTTGCTTGCTTCCTTCCTTCCTTCCTTCCTTCCTTCCTTCCTTCCTTCCTTCCTTCCTTCCTTCCTTCCTTCCTTCCTTCCTTCCTTCCTTCCTTCCTTCCTTCCTTCCTTCCTTCCTTCCTTCCTCCCTTTCTTTCTTTCTTTCTTCTTTCCTTTTTGGCTGAGTCTTTTCTGGAATTTTCTAGTCGCTTGTGGCATTTTAGGGCTTATTAGTGAGTGTATTGCTTAATGACTTGTGAGTGTGGTTACTTTAGTGAATATTATGACGTCTTGGTTGCGACGGTGCTTAGTCGGGCAAGACCACAGAAAACGAACGGGCAGAGCACGTCCTATGACGATGACGATGATAATGACACACGGTGACGACGAGGACAGAGAGACAAACGGATAATGGTGATTATGATAGCGGAGGAAGTAAATAATGAATGCCCACATTATACTTATTTTAGTGGCAGTCCCATAACCACTAGCGCGTTTACGGTTCACTACTAGCGTACTTATCGGTCACTCCGTAGTTGAGTGTTGAAGTCAAAGATGCCTTGGAGGAATCAACATGTAATGTTAATTATGCACGGGCAAACGTGTATTCAACCGCGTGGACCATGGAAATAACGTTAAAGAGTAAATGGGAGCTTTGGCGCAGAGTTTGGCATAACTTTGGTGTAAAAATTAGTAAATATTTTCGAAAGAAGAATAATTCTTCACGTTGCAGGGTTTATTTTTTGAGTGACTTCTTCGCGACAGTCATGGCGCTTTTGTTGTTCTTGTTTTGCTTCTTTTGTGATGATTATTCGCTTGTTAGCTCGGCAACATCTGGTAACTCTTGTACGGAGTAAAGGTGAAGACTCGATTCAGTGTATAGAAATCGGAAATGCTAATACGGCCATAACATGAGTATGAAATTAGCCTGGAAACGTGAGCCCCGAATACATTATCACTGTTTCTTATTACTGCGCACGCATGACAACACATACTAAACAATAGCGTCGTTCCCTCGGTTAATCCACTGACGTTTAACGAATTGCCCATTAACGATGTCCCACTAATATGCCATCAGTACTGCCTCTATGTGAGCGATATCAATATGCACACTCGGGAAGACATATACGGTAAATGGCCGGGGCCTGCACGAGCGTATACCTTTATTTCTCCCTCGCACTCTCAGCTTGCTGTGCATGCATACTCAAGTGCTGCAAAAGAGTGGCGTTATTAGAAGCACCTGTTAGATTTAGTGTTATTAGACGTACTTAATAGATGCATGGCCACTTCTTTTTCTGATAGAACAACTTTTCGCACCCTCAGCTCCCCAACTTCTTCAGTTATTGTTTTCATTCTGCTTCGTTTTATTTTGTACTTACCGAACCCACTGGACGAGGTATTGGCGCGGCGTTTAATAGGCTGGCTGGCCTGCTCACCTATCGACCGCGCCTGCTCGCGTGCCTCCACCGTACTCGTTTTTGTTGTTGTTGTTGTTGTTGTGTGACCCTCGCTGTGCCGCCTGCCCTCCCCATCGAGAGTTCGCGTAGCGCATCGTACAAAGAACTTCCGCGCCGCCTGCGGTGTTGCGCGGAAGTTTCGCGAAGCTGTTACGCGAGCGTCGTTAGTCGACGTTGATATCGTAGATTCTATATGGTATATAGGCGGAAATTGCGCTTTCGTGTATATTTGTGTCCGCGCATATAAAACAACGCAACTATAGACGCGTTCGATCTCTTCCATGCTACTGCGTGAGGAAGGTGAGGCTAATTAGCCTGCGCTCACCCACCCGGGTAACCTTCCTGCTCGTAATTAGCGAGTGCTTTGTCATTAGAAGCGCCGCCGGTGTACATGGTCCTCCATCATCGAGTGTATATATATATATATATATATATATATATATATATATATATATATAGAGAGAGAGAGAGAGAGAGAGAGAGAGAGAGAGAACTGACGCGTATACTCCCTACTCGCTGTCACTGTCAAGGGCTCTATTTTTGTGGTGTTTTTATGTGCTAGACGCTGATTTACGAGTGCACCCACACTACCCACCACTTTGTTGCCTGGTGGCAACGCTGACTCACCGATGTGATATACTAATCGTAGTATGCAGATCCACGTCGGTGTGGGTCGAATGATTGTGCCGTGGAACAGTTGGAATAAATATTTCTACAGTGTAATAAATGCGAAGCATTAGCGAACTTCGGTGACTTTGAGCGTATCTATCTATCTATCTATCTATCTATCTATCTATCTATCTATCTATCTATCTATCTATCTATCTATCTATCTATCTATCTATCTATCTATCTATCTATCTATCTATCTGTGTCTGTCTGTCTGTCTGTCTGTCTGTCTGTCTGTCTGTCTGTCTGTCTGTCTGTCTGTCTGTCTGTCTGTCTGTCTGTCTGTCCGTCCGTCCGTCCGTCCGTCCGTCCGTCCGTCCGTCCGCTCGCTCGCTCGCTCGCTCGCTTATGTTTGGGTGCTCTCGTGGTCACCCCCTAATTTGGCTTGCACCAAAATTAGTATGGAAGGGTAAGATGGTGTGACGAATAAGGCGTGCTGGTCAAGACATGAATAATGTTACAATCGCGTCGCGTACATCGTCAAACACTTCTCGCCAGACAGTGGCACATACCCACGTGCGAGTATGTGCCGCTGGTATGCGAGTATGTGCCACAGGTGGTTGGCACTTAGTATCTACTCAGGAACGACGAGAACACACACGGGTAATTTTAACGTGCGAGCGTTAAGAAATGCCTGACATCGGTAGCGTCGACCCGACGAATGCAACGAATAAATGTGAGGGTTCCAGCTGGAATCGAATCCAAGCATTCTGCGTGGCAATAAAGCATTTTACCACAGAGCTAAGCCAGGTCTCGCAACTGCTTTTCAAATAGATGCTACTCTTCGTGAAACGTCAATAGTGGTTGCATGGCTGCCTACCAAATTTTATAAACATTACATACGTACTCCTTTGATACAGCCGTCACGTCGGGTTAACGTCCATTGTGGTTCGGTGCCATGCGCTGAAGTTGATTTATGTAGCAGTCTCCAGGGCTAGCATCTTCGCGAACATCAGCGCTTCATATCAGCTTCTGGTGTTGCTAATACGGATGTTCCATATGGCATCGTTGCGCTAGTGCAAACAACTGGTTGTATAAACATCTGCAGCTCTTCAACGTATGTCTGTGCGTGCAACATTTGTACCTACATTATCGTCATTTCATGACGTTTCGCTCAATAAAAAAAAATTGCAACACGGTCACCTTCCCTCCGGATTCTTTGCATAACTTCAATTCCCAGGTACGTGGGATCTGCCGATTTTTTTTTATGTGGTTAGCGTTTCGCGTATTTTCCTTGCGCGTGAACAAAGAATGTTGAATTATTGATATGTGGGGTTTAAGGTCCCAAAACCACCATATGATTATGAGAGACGCCGTAGTGGAGGGCTCCGGAAATTTCGACCACCTGGGGTTCTTTAACGTGCACCCAAATCTGAGCACACGGGCCTACAACATTTCCGCCTCCATCGAAAATGCAGCCGCCGCAGCCGGGATACGAACAAAGGATGTTGTGCCACGCAAGTTTGGCAAATCACAGCTACCACACCACCCACCACCGGTGCGCTGAAAGTGACGAAGGGAGCACACATGGGTGTCATACACAAGTAAAAGGGGCGCTGCAACGATTTTATAATTAACCATTGAATAGATTCATTAAACGATTTTATTGCTTCATGAATCGTTGGTCGCAAAGTATTTCTAAAGTCGGCCAAGAACAAACGGAGCTGGAGATTTGTCTCATGTTCTAATTTCTCCCTCTTCCACTATTTCTGTCCCGACCAGGGCTCTAGAAGCTTATCAGGCAGAGATGACTAGCGGGAAAGAAAAAAACGTCACGCACATCGCCATGGTCTTGAGTACTTTCCTTCGAACGCGAACGCGCAACTTCCTGATTTCGAGCATGCTGGTGGGAACGTGGCGCCCTCGTGCGGCCGACCAGGTAACTATGCACCTCAAGATGCTGAAATTAGGGCAGCGTTCGTGAATATTGGTATATGGTGCGGACATTTTGGCGCATAACATTATTTACAGAAATATTGGGGAACCGCGTTTATATGACTTTAAAAATTAATTGCAAATGACAGACCGCGTGCAGCGCTGTAATTTTTACAGCTCGCGTGTTCTCGGAAGCTTCGACTATCGATTGGCTACGTTTTCTGACTATGCTGAAAGTGTTGCGCCTGCTGCGAGCCAGACAGGGCGATGGATGCCATGAAACTGACAATGCGCAAAAAAAAAAAAAGCCGCATGTATGATGCTGATCGTATGAGAAACTATAAAGATGTATACGCCAAATTAAAAAAAAAGTATTTTCTGGACAGAGATTTCGCATTTGTTTACAGGGTGTGTGGACGGCTACGGTTCGAAATGTTATGTCGTCTCTTTGTCGTACGCTTAACAGCTTTTTTGGTGTTCGACGTTACCAAATGGGGCGACTCGTAATTTTTTTTCTTTTTTTAAATTACGCTCTTCGTTCCTTTCTCGCACTGATTTGAGATAAGCGAGGCAGGCCGAAATTTTCGGAGCCCTTACGGCGCTTCTCATAATCGTGTATGGTGGTTTTGGGACGTTATACCCAACTTATCAAGAGACTAAGCGAGGCGCTCGAAGACAATTATGGCTCATGGAAGGAAGCATGCGCAGGGAATAAAACTGATGTGATGCATAAGTGGTGGCGAATATGGAGCGCAGCAATCATACAAGCGCAATTCTTCACTTTTTTTTCGCATGGGAGCCACTTGATACCTAATCCGCGCATGTTCAGTCGCCGGATTGTCGTCCTCTCTCGCTGGCTGTTCGAGCTATCGAGCGAGGCATGCAACGAGCGTTGTCTCTGCGCGCTTGAATGATGGCTGCGCCGGAATTCCTTCTATAGTAATAAGGTTTTTCGTTGGCCGTGGCGTCTTTATATGACGCGCTGCTTTTTTTTAACGAGACGCACGAGGAAACTTGCGCGCAAGAATGAAAAACGCCACGGAGGAAGAACGTACACAGGGATGTCTTCAGCATATGATCCAAAAAGGAAGAAGTAGGCCGCCGTGGGGCTCAAGCCGTAGTGCCGATTCAGGCCTCCAGCTGTATTGCAATCGTGCTACGTAGGGCTTGGTACCACAGCTAAGGGATTCTGCGGGACCATGCATCGTTCTGATGGTTTCCGCTGTTGCAGGCTTTTTGGCTCGAATGCAGAGTACAATGCGTGCTTTCGTTTGCGTCTTTCGCTGTCTTCTTTCTTGTCGTTCCACATAAAACCATGTGTTTTTAATGTTCGGCGCACAGCGAGACATTACGCAGCCCGTAGCGAAGGGCTCTTGGGACGTCTCGAAGGATTGCGGAGCCGCAATGCGAGGCCCGTTTGTAAGAAGGTCTGGAATCTGCTGGTGAGGCTCTCCATCTGCCGGCTGTTCTGTATGCGTGGTTGTTTGTGCGTAGGGCTAATAAATCAAGCTAGAAAAAGAAGCAGCAGATGCGCCTTAAGGGGAATGGAAGGGACCTTCGCGAGACATACGTTTTAGAGCGTGTTCCGTCCGTTGTACGCGCCATTTCCGTTCCCGTTATTGTCGAGAAAACGCGTGACATACGTGTCGACGACCGCATGGGCTTGGATTACATTGTTCTGTGTGATACGTTTTTAATTCGGAGACGTTCTGTTTTTTAGAAGTATGCTGGTATTTGAGACGCAATTTTGGGCGCTAAGCCGGAAACACAATTTCCGGGGATGAAATTTTTAAAAAAGAGAAGAAAATGGCTACGGAAGTAATTGAGTACATGAATACTACCATACGAAACTACAATAAAAGTAATGCTACATTTTATGATGAATAATGATGAAAGGAAACTTCATTAAGGGCTCTTTACGGGCTTAAGTGGAAGGTGGCAGCTTGGGCTAGTTGGTATGGCGTGATGATAGTTATAGCGCGAGAACAA
The DNA here is from genome assembly GCA_013436015.1 of Rhipicephalus annulatus. Classification (NCBI taxonomy): domain Eukaryota; kingdom Metazoa; phylum Arthropoda; class Arachnida; order Ixodida; family Ixodidae; genus Rhipicephalus; species Rhipicephalus annulatus. Next base: position 15,961 of record WOVY01010944.1, on the reverse strand, counting down.
AATGATGACACAGAGACAAGAAGGGCACGTGTCTTTCCTGTCCTTCTTGTCTCTGTGTCGTCGTTTTGTTCTCGCGCTATAACTATCGTTAAGTGAAAAGGTTCAGAACGCATAGTAGCGGTGAAGCAAAAGTTGACAATGTTATAATGCAAGACCAACTATAGCCTAACAGCCTACCCTTAGTAAATAATAGCAGTACTCGCTAATATTGCCTGTTGCCTTATGTTAGCTGTAGTGCTGGCTATCTCTACAACGATTTTTCAAGTACCCTTGGAATGGGTTCACTATATAAGTTTATTGCTTCATGAGTTCACCGCCACTAAAATTTTCGGAATCCGGCTGGTATACAAACGGAGTTGCAATTTGTCTCACGTTGCAATTGCATTTTCTCTTCTCTCGTCCCAGCGGAAGTGCTACAAACTAAGCAGAGATTAGAGAGGGATGACAATGGGAAAAAAATACGTCATGCGCGCCTCGCGACCTTCAGCACTCACTCTCTCTCTTTATCTTTGAATACCTGGCTTTCCAGTGCGATTACGGGCGCACGTGTGGACAAGTCGCGGCCTCCCGCGGTGGCCCCAGTAACGACTGTGCGGGCCATGTCAAATCTGCTAATGGCTGATAAAATGGCCGTAAGAAGTGGTTTTTGAGCTTGTAGCGTGATTTATTGGGAGAAGTGAAATCAATTTTAGCTGAATTTGAGAATTGCTTGCGAATTCCAGGCTGCGTGATTCGCTAAAATATTTGGCTGGTGTGTTCTCGGTAGCCTTGACCACCGATAGGCAGCGTTTTGTCACCATGTTAAAAAAATGTTGCAGGACTTCCTGAATGTAAGACAGCGCTACTTTTCGCAAAAGGTTCGTAGCGTTGCTGGTCTATGACGTCCAGCTGAAGCTTAACCTGCATGAGTTCTCATTGCTCGCAGAAATTTGCCGCGATTTCGCTTTACCGTGTGGCCGGCGTTCTGAATTCTGTACTGCGACGTGTATAAACCATGTCGATAACTTATGCGAAGCAATTTTTGAAAAAATACAAAAGACTAACGCGTCAGTTCATTCTGGCGTTTCTCATATTTTACGCCACGATTCGTGACGACAGCACTCCGTTCACGTGATGTCACGAGGAATCACGCTTTCGATTGGTGCACATACGGAGGTTGTCGGTTGTGGATCGTTTCCTACGCTACTTCGCCACGCAGTCGTATTAGTTCGTTCTGATTTGTCTCGCATCACTGTCGTGCGCGATTGCTTGATTTCACGTGCTTTTGCGCATTTCGAATGCGCAAGTGGAGGTAACAGCCTGCGGCCTGAAATCGTGAATTCCTGGTAGGCTGAATTTACTTAGTGCTGACTTTGTTGACGTGTTTCATAAGGAACTAAGGAGTGATTATAAAATAGCGCCTGTTTGAAAGTTAGTGACGGTGAGAAAGAAACGACTCTCTTTGAACGTGAAGTGGTTGGTTTAGGGGCCTCTTAGACTTCGACACAGCAAAAGTCCCCGATAGTCATCTTTCGATCAATCACCTATAAAAGGTGACAGTCACCAAGCCCTGATAACCGCCTGCGCTGTATACAGACATTCTTTCTTCCATGACGGGCCACAAGGTCCCGCAGCCGCGTCTGGCTCAGTTTTTCATTATCTCCTCCCCTATGTGTCCTGGTGTTCTTGACATACAACGTTTTAATCCCCGTCTTTCAACCGCTCCGATAAAAGCGTTTACTATGCAAATTGAGTCGCGAAAAACATCAAGACAAGTTCGCCTTGGTATATAGGCGTCGTTATTATCCGGATGAAGCAGGCGTCCACCAACTAGCTTATGGACGTGATTTATAGAGTTCCAACAGGTTCGACCTGATATATGTTGCTGCTGGTGCATCTGTTATTTGCTTGTTTGCATAAGGTAAACGCAGATAGCGTAAAACGAGGTTGCGGTATATATTTGTACACGTATTTGCAGTTGCGATCAATGTGATCCGCCCACCGAGTTCATTTGCTTTATTTCTAATAAGGCTTGTGGCATGTCAAGAATATTATTGCAGAACAGGTATGTCCACACACACACACACACACACACACACACACACACACACACACACACACACACACACACACACACACACACACACACACACACACACACACACACACACACACACACACACACACACACACACACACACACACACACACACACACACACACACACACACACACACGCGCGCGCACGCGCACTCACGCACGCACGCACGCGCACACGCACACGCACACGCACGCACAGAGAGAGAGAGAGAGAGGTAGATAGATAGATAGATAGATAGAGAGAGAGATAGATAAATAGATAGATAGATAGAGAGATAGATAGATAGATAGATAGATAGATAGATAGATAGATAGATAGATAGATAGATAGATAGATAGATAGATAGATAGATAGATAGATAGATAGATAGATAGATAGAGACAGAGAGAGAGAGAGAAAGAGAGACCCACGCGCGCATGCGCGAAGCAAGGGTGGACATATTATTTGCAAAAAATACATAGATGGTAAGAATGAAAAGAAAATCTGCGTTGAAATGAGGCAGCCACATGATAAAAAAAGGTAGTTTATAACTCACAGAAGCTATAGCGTGAAAACCATTGTAATTCGGAGTAAGTTTTACAGTTTTGTTGGGTTAGAACTGTCGTTAGACAATTTTGGTGTTTAGCGATGACTGCACGTGATATGACATCGGCAAAGCGCGGGTTACTAAGGTACTCTCCGTTAACTCTTATTCCTAGCTCTTCCCGTTCTAGGTCACTGAAAACCTCCTGTAAGCAAAATGACATTGCACTGCTGAGTAACTCGGGGGATGAATGGCGTGGAGCACATTCGTCAAGCATTCTCAAACCGTGAATGGTAGATTGCCACTATACCTCAAGAGGAAGGTATATAACAGCTGCGTCCTGTCGGTACTTATCTACGAAGCAGAAACGTGGCTTTGCCCCGCCGCGGTGGTCTAGTGGCTAAGGTACTCGGCTGCTGACCCGCAGGTCGCGGGTTCGAATCCCGGCTGCGGCGGCTACATTTCCGATGGAGGCAGAAATGTTGCAGGCCGGTGTGCTCAGATTTTGGCGCACGTTAAAGAACCCCAGGTAGTCGAAATTTCCGGAGCCCTCCACTATGGCGTCTCTCATAATCATATGGTGGTTTCGGGACGTTGAACCCCACATATCAATCAATCAATCAGAAACGTGGCTTACAAAGAGGGTTCAGCTTAAATTTAGGACGACTCAGTGAACGATGGAAAGAAAAAAAAGATAGGTGTAACCTCAGGAGACATGAAGAGAGCAGAGTGGGTGAGGGAACAAACCGGGGTTAAGAATATCATAGTTGAAATCAAGAAGAAGAAATAAACATGGGCCGGGCATGTAGCATGTAGGCAGGGTAACCGCTGGTCATTAACGGTAACTGACTGGATTCCCAGAGAAGGAAAGTGGGTGAGGGGAAGAGAGAAATTTAGGTGAGCAGATGATGTTAGAATGTTTGCGGATATAAAGTGGTAGCAGCAAGCACAGGACCAAGGTACTGGCGGAACATAGGAGAGGCCTTTGCTCTGTTGTGGGTGTAGTTAGGCTGTTGATGACGTCATATGAATATGGGATCCCGACGTAGTGATTCGCAATAACTACATTTCCGCTTGAAAATTTTAACTAATGCAGGTCTGCTTAGCAACTGCATTTAGCCACCATGGCCTCGTCAAGGTAATTTCTGTGTTTCTTTTCGTAGGAATCACTGCTGTACTTGGATGAGTGGCCATATTTGCAACTGCCATCTGATGGGAGTGAAGTTATCCTGTAACTTTTTGTTGATATGTGCACCACGTATTATCTACTACGCTTTTGATGGTGACCTGTAGCGTTGCGGTCTCCTATAGTTATATGTATAAGGAAAAAAAAGGTGCATTTTGCACCTTTTGTTATGTCGGTCGTGATAAAAGGGCATAGAGTAGGGAGGGTGTTTCATCATCATCATTATTATCATCATCATTTATAGACTCTTAAAGGCCTATTCAAGACATTTCATAAGGGGGACAATATCAGGGACATGCCATGTAACAAAGGTTAACAGTGATTATGATGATGATGATTACGATGATGTGGTACACATTTCACAATATTGTCCAGTTATAGTTTGCACAAATACACGCACTCGCACAGAAAAAAAGTGTTCATCGTCAAGTTGGTAACACGTGATTGTATCGGCAATGATTCTCAATTACCTTAAGAAGGGCATCGGTGCTACGGTATGTCATATACACACTTACAGAAGACGTGCTTCCGAAATCTCTTCAAACAAATTATGCCATAGCAACAATCTTGGGTCAGACGCAAGAAGAATGAAGATAGCTTATGGGAAGCGCGCCTGCGGCTTACACAGTTAACCTAACTAGATTGCTCTGACGACATCGGCGAGTTTCTGGAAGCACCACCGCGTCTTCCGAGTTTCGAACGGTGAAACGATATATATATATATATATATATATATATATATATATATATATATATATATATATATATATATATATATATATATATATATATATATATATTAGTCTGAACGCTGCCTGCTTAAATGAAAGCTTTCCTCGAACGTCGTCAATGGTTCTCTTGTTGAAACATCAGAATAGCGTCGTCCCACTTGCGTAAGCTTCCTTGGCCATTACGCGCGCTCCATTTCGAAACAGTCTTATAGAGGGTATAGGGATATGGTGTGATTCCATAATGCCTCGCTCCTGCGCATCGAAAACGATCCGCATGCGTTGGTCAATGCCGTCACAGAACGCGAATAACCACCAAAAAAATCGTCATCTCCTTTATACGCTGAGTAGTGGTTCTACGGAATCCCTGGTTACTTGTCTCGATAACAGGAATACGCGCCGACATTGCTTCACAGTTTTTGTGTTCCTTTTCTCTGTCGGATATATTGCTTATTATTTTAACGTGCAAAACGAGGTATGTATTACGAAGGTGTCGTGACTCGAGTAATGCAAGTAAGCGAACAATTCGGTTGAATAAGGAAGGAATAAAACATTCTTGTTTTTTATCGTCATGTTTTTAGCGCTTAGAACCATCTTATGGAGGCTTGTTGACACCGGACTATCCGCCGTCTACAATGACTGGAATTCCCTTTGCCAGAATCCATGGCGGTGCAAGAACTGGCGGTGGTTAAAATTAATTGGGATGCACCTACATCAGATCGGGCTTGATAATTATTTCTTGGTATCGCATGCAAGACCTTAAAATTTCATTTCATATTTTATGTACCCCGTGATTTCATTGTTGTGGCCACCGCGTACATTACATTGCGGTCCACTGTTAAATGGGAGGCTACAATGAGAACCGTGCGTATTGCCGGCCCTCTTACAGTAAATTGATAAGAAAACAATCGTTATGCAGCTTCTAAACTGTCAAAAGGAACCAGAACTTCCAATGACCGGTAGCCTTATGCGAATGTAAACCATCATCTATTTGAAATAAGAAAAAAATCTAAACATGCGGTGCACGCAACTGTTCCCTTTAACAGTGGATCTGTCTGCACCGTCTATAAGCCTTCGAAAAGCTCACCCACTAGCAGTGTAACTAGGGTTATATCCTAGTTATACTGCGTGTCAAAATACTGATTTCGCCGTCGAAAACGTAACGTCAAGTGTACGGAGGAGAAATGAGTGACCCTGCAGGATCCGCCCGTTCTCAGTCGCCCTTTCACACGTTGTCTCCTGCACAAACGCACGCGTACAGTTTGTTATTCGATTCCCCGAATATACAGCGGGGGCGGTATGAGAAGGGGGCTGTGCGCTGTTATACGGGAAACCACCAGCTCGACGTTATAGGTCTCGTCGAGCTTTTTCTCTCGTCGCGCATCGAGGCGCGCATGACGTGTGCGTTCGTGCGCGCGTACAGCATTGCCGCCTCGCCTCGCCTGTCGGGCCCGCATCTCTTGTTTGGCCGCGTCGTCGTAATGTATTCGTCTCGCGCGATAAAAACGCAACAGGGCCTAGCGGGAATCCCTTTCTCGACGAGACGATGAAGGAGGCAGCTGTAGAGAAGCAGCTGGAATATACAGCATGGCCGCGTCGGATGGACGAAAGGAAAAAAAAATGTACGGTAAAACCAGAGTGTACGGGAATTCCTCTGGCCGTCCGGGCTCATTCACTTTCTCGCCCCTCGTGCACGGAGTAAAAGGCTTGTGTCGCAACCGGTTGAACGCACGCTGAAACGCTGGCAAACGAAACAGCAAGAAGAAGAAAAAAAGCCTTTTAGGGAGAAAGGCTCGGAATGAGAAGGCGGCGACGACCAGATGTCGCCGGCATTAGACTATAAGGATTGCCTCGACATTGCAACAGTGTCCAAGAGGAGGACATGCTTGGTTATATATATATATATATATATATATATATATATATATATATATATATATATATATATATATATATATATATATATGCCCCGCCGCGGTGGTCTAGTGGCTAAGGTACTCGGCTGCTGACTCGCAGGATGCGGGATCGAATCCCGGCTGCGGCGGCTGCATTTCCGATGGAGGCGGAAATGTTGTAGGCCCGTGTGCTCAGATTTGGGTGCACGTTAAAGAACCCCAGGTGGTCTAAATTTCCGGAGCCCTCCACTACGGCGTCTCTCATAATCATATGGTGGTTTTGGGACGTTAAACCCAACATATCAATATATATATATATATATATATATATATATATATATATATATATATATATATATATATATATATATATATATATATATTGACGGGCAGCCGGACGTGTTCGCGTCTGCGTTCACCGTGACACCCGTAGCTTCTGCAATGTGCTACGCCCGCCGCCGCCTCTCTGCTGACAAGAGGTGTATCTTAAAGGGAGGGGGGGGGGAGGCTCGAAGCAGGGATTGGTCATATATTGACAGACGCGATAGCGAAAAAGATCCTGTAGGTGAACCTTGCTGTTTCCTTTTTCTTTCTTTTCTCTCGTTATCGAATCTTCCCACGGACAAGGTTTGGATATCACGATCGCGAAAAAGGAAAACGGCTGTCTATAGTTTGGCTTTGACGAAATAACACGAGTGTAAATGGTGGGTGAGCTTATGTGTGTGTCTACGAGCTTTCGCTTGTGTGACGAAACAGAAGGGTCATACAGCTCCTTCCAGTTGCGAAAACGTATTCGGTGATCTCGTGATGGAAACGAGATTGGAAAGGCTGCTGCCGTCAAGAGTTCTTGTCGGCGACGTCTGAGCTTTACTGATAAAAATTGCTCGGCAAGGCGAGCTTTTCTTATCAAAATAGAGAGATAACGAGAGACAGAGGTGTGGCGTCTGGTACATAGTGAGTGCGGCGTGATTCATAAGATTGGCTGTCCAGACACGTCGGCCCATTTTGCTTGCTCCGAGCTGTTTTCAACGTTGTTATCCGTGTTTTTTTTTTTATTGCGCGTGGCTGAATACGTGGATGACATAGCTCTCGCGCGCTGCCCAGTCGCTATCGACGGCTTTTTCGAGTGGTACCGGATGCGTGCAGCATACGACAGTGGACGCGCAGTTAGTGCAAACGGTTTGAACGTCAGCATTTACGGTCTTGTTCGCTTGTTTTTTTTATTTATTTCATACTTCATCGCATTGATATAGGCAATAATAGCGTGGCTATGGTAAAGCAGAGAAACAATTCGACTAATCAAATCGAAGTTGTATACGACTTGACGAAACCGAATTCCGGCCATCCTGTATGTACGCAAAGAACATTTAGCGCTATGTGCGACTGAAATTGGACGATCCATATTACTCACCCGTGGGACGATCCATATTACTCACCCGTGATCCATCAAAATTCAAGAAGGGAATGTTCAGGTGGCAAAATCCAATCAGGCTTTCTGGACAGACGCAACTAATAAGCAAGGAAGACTTTAAAGAATTGGCGGTATGAACCCATTCATGAAAGCAAGGCAGCACGTTTAAGTTGTGCTAGTTAAGCTTTCCTCTAAAGAGTGTTGGGCCATGTTTTTTTTTTCTTCTTGACGTACCGACAGCACGATTCACTTGTAATGGCCAATGTCCGGCCTTAATGACTCTTTTGTCCGTGGGTCAATGGTTTGTTCTCTTTTGTTGTGCGAGCGTTTAGTGTCTCCGAGTGCTGTACCGTTAATCGACAACAGCTCGGCAGGTCGCGTTGCACAGCCGTCACGTAGATACCGAACAGCAACTACAGCCATCTCTACTAAACCGTTAATTGACGACTGCTTTGCAGATCACGTTTCATATAGCTTCAGCGCGTTCGAAGCCGCCACCGCAGCCGACTCTGTTCAAGGCCTGGTCGTGTCAGCTCTGCATCGGCGTTTGTCGTTATTCCTCCGTCGCATGTGACGCGTCCTCATGATTGGGGAGACCCGTGTTCCGCACTTCCAGCTCTTCCTCCTCCTCGTCCTCTTCGCCGCGTTGTTGCGGCCGCGTGCGTTAGTGAAACGGCGCCGATCGCTTTTGACGGTGATTGAGATTGTAACGGAAGAAGCCACACGTGGCGAGAAAGACGGCGGCGGGAAACGTGTAAAAACAAAGAAAAGAAGAAACAAGTAGAATAAGGGAAAGAAGTCAGGCTTCGCATTGAACCTGGCTGCTTCTGCCGATGGCAGTCAGCAGCAGCGACAGCCTTTTCAGTGGGCAACCTCCATCACCGGCTGCCGTGGAGCGCGTGAAGCCGGAAGGAGACGATAAATATGGTGAACGAAAAAAAAAAGAAAGGACAGGCAATGATGCGATGAAGAAGGAGAGTGGAGAAGAAGAAGTCTCTCTCTCGGTACAGTAAAATTCGCTCTCTCTCTCGCGCTGTCTCCAACGTCACCGGAATAAGGCCCGGCCGGATCGTAGAGGCACCGTTTTCTTGCTCGCGCTGAAGGATTGCAACAGTGAGGACGAAAAGTGTGGCCGGGCACTGACATATTGCCGTCATATATCAACGTCTCTCTCTTTTCTGTCTCTCTCTCCCTTCTAGCTTTTTTCTTCGCACGTCGTTCGACACCCGGTGCAATCAGGGCGTGCGCTCGCTTATACACTCTTGTGCTTGTGTATACGTCTCGCTTTCTGGGAACCTCTCTTCCCTTACGTCACTTCCCACACCCCGTTCTATACGTTATTTCCCTTCCGACGTTCGCAAGCCTTTCCCTACTCCTTCCCGGCGATCGTTCGTTGTTGTCGCGGTGCGCGCAGCGCCTCTCTTTCCCATCCGTCGTACGCCGGCAAGAAAGGATCTCCGGTCCGTGCGGGAGGAAAACGGAGTGTATATGTCGCCCGCGGGAACGACGAGAGAGATGTGTGAGGGAGAGGAGGAAAAGTTATGGTACCTTTCACTTATCGGTGCGTCTTACACGAGTTCGCCAACAATCGATGCGCCACACCACTAGGGGGCGCGACGCGTGGTTCGAATGCTTCGCTTGGGCCTTTCGCTGTGGTGCGTATAAGGGGGCTCGCATTGTTGTCGTTTCGGAATCTCACTCGATCCGAACCGCTCAATCTCTGGCTGTCCCGGCGCCCTATATACTTCCTCGCAACTTCGAAAATGAAGCGCTGGCCGTATAACGCAGCTCCGTTGCAAGCTCTTTGAAAAGCCCGCGTCTGTCGAATGGACGTTTTCTTCCGTATTCCGACTGGCCGCGCTGAAATTTTCGTTCGATTTTTTTTACTGACTGAAATAGTGAACTCGTGACGCCTTTCTTTCTTTCTTTCTTTCTTTCTTTCTTTCTTTCTTTCTTTCTTTCTTTCTTTCTTTCTTTCTTTCTTTTTTTTTTTTTTTTGCTCTGTGGAACAGTAGATGAGGTATTCGGCTGCTGACCTAAAAGCCGTTGGTTTGATCCGGTGTTTTGATGAAAGCGGAATGCTAGAGCTCCGTGTACTGGGAGATTTCAGTGCACGTTAAAAACAAAAGCAAAGCCAGAAATAGTCAAAATTTTTGCACCTCTGCAACACCGTGCGCTTGAATAACATGGGGATATAGCCAATGAAAACCCAGATGATATTAAGACTGAAATATGCGGACACCCGTCTGGTCGGGAAAAATAATTAAGTGAACAGATCAGCACTCTGACCACAAGAGAGCGAAAAATGGCCCCATATCTGCATGTTACACTGCAAATGTCGTCTCTTGCGTCCGGAGAGAGTGAACAGAACGTTTATTTGATGTTGTGCGCAAGAAAATTGGTGAATGGTATTCTGGAGGCGCTGCGTTGGAGTGCCTCGAGCGTGCAGCGGATGTGAACGAGCACATCAAGTCACGTCACACGTGAGACATGAGCGCTATCTGGCAGTTGTCTCGGAAAACGAAGCGCGCGTGCCCTGCGTGCCCGTCTTGGAGGCGATAAAGTGTAGAACGCAAGGCCATGGGTAGGTGTCACCAGCGTGTCGTCTTAGGAAAGCGTTGGAAACACTTGCCTTTTCGTACGAAAGGAAGCGTTGCATCGTCAGTGCAGCGCGATAAGCGCTACGGTCCTTAGAATTACTTATGAATGCCTTCTCTAGTAAAGAAAAAAAACACACATACAGAACAATAACGTGTTGTTATGGTGCCTCAGATATGCGCAATAATTACTTTTTAATTGGCAATCGCACAAGTATCAACGCTATATCTTGAGCAATATTGATGGACGCTGCGGATGGGGTTGGTTTGGGGTGTCGCTTGATGCCGCTTGGAGTATCGCTAAGGGCGGACAGACAGACAAATGTGCAGACAGACAGACAGACAGACAGACAGACAGACAGACAGACAGACAGACAGACAGACAGACAGACAGACAGACAGACAGACAGACAGACAGACAGACAGACAGACAGGACAGGACGGACGGACGGACGGACGGACGGACGGACCAAAATTTTTGCGTCAAAGGTCCCCAAGTCTAAAAAATTGTCTTTAAGGAGACTATCGTCTTTAAAATGTATTGATGTCTCGGCAACCAGAAAGAAAGCCTTGTGAGCGAATCTCTCATTCGGGGTGTCGAAACGTCAATGCATTTTTTTTCCTATATTGGTCGGCGTATTAGTTTATTTTTTTATTACGAGATAATGTTATTATATCTTGTATGTGCGTGTGCGTGCGTGCGTGTTTGCGTGTGTGTGTGTGTGTGTGTGCGTGTGTGTGTGTGTGGTGTGTGTGTGTGTGTGTGTGTGTGTGTGTGTGTGTGTGTGTGTGTGTGTGTGTGTGTGTGTGTGTGTACCGTGGTGGCCTTGTACGATCCTTTCATCGTTCTACTGTGAGTGGAACAGGTTGGCGATTCACCCAGACGTGCTCAGCATTTGCAATTTTGTCCATACTAAGCCGCGAATCAATCATACCTACATCATCAAAAGGCCCTGCTTCCTTCGCTGTACACCATGACTGTATAGTTTAAACAAAGCGTTTACTAAGCTTGCGAAGGGCTTTTCTTCCCATAGACGAAACGTTAGAGAGGCTCACCGAGACATCTAATATATTTTAAGAATCTTCTTTTCAGCTGGGAAGACGATAGATGGTGTTGAGAAATTGAATGAGAGAGCGATAGGGAAACGGAATGCTGTGACGGCGTACTTGCCTCTCTCATTCTCTCTTCCTTTTATCCTGGCCTACTTTCCTTTGTAGCGTAAACGCTAGGCTCCCGTTGATGTCCCTTATATCTACCATCTTCTGCGGGGCGAATTTACTCCGAAAAGAAACGCCGCCTAAGTGGGAGGGAATAGAAAGAGCGCGTTTGGGGACGGCGGGAAATTGAAATTTATAACCACGCTCACGTATAAAGGGTGTGCGAAACCCCCGTGCTGGATTTATCCGCATGCCGAAAAAAAAAGGAAAAATAGATTGGTAGAAGTAATGCTCGGTCAACCATTCCTCTCAAGAAGGAACACTTTTCTTGGGACAGTGGATCGACTGCCCTCTTGTTCCTCTTCTTATATCTACCTTCGGTTTTCCATCGTGTTCTGTCTTCATCTGTTTCCCGTCTTCTTGTTCGTCTCCTGCTCCTTGGCGGCTTTTCTGGGATTTAGAATGAACCGAAAAACGACCACCCCTTTCTATCGTCCGTCTTCCCGCGTAGTTCATTTGGAAGGAAAAAGGGAATTTGTTCGGCCGGTGGTTATTTGTTTCTTTCTTCTTTCTTTCTTTCTTTCTTTCTTTCTTTCTTTCTTTCTTTCTTTCTTTCTTTCTTTCTTTCTTTCTTTCTGTCTTTCTTTCTTTCTTTCTTTCTTCTCTGCTTTCGCAAAGTAGTTCATTTGCCTCGTCTTTCTTCATCCTGCTCTACGGAAAGCCTTAAGCCTGCGTGAGCCTCGCAAGCCTTTTTCAACAATATATTTACTTTGTTTATTGTGGCGATCGGACCGAAAACCCGCCGTAATTGTATTGCGCAGGGCCTCTGGCCATGGTCCGAACTTCTCGGGCCTTCAAAGTGGCTCTTCAAGATGCCGCTGGCGACGCGTTGGAAGGAAGCGCGGGAAATGTCTGGGAAAGGAGTAAAGCTGGTGAGAGGTTGTGAAAGAGGAGGTGCGAAAATAATTGCAAAATGAAGAACCTAAGTATAGGAAAGCAACAAAATAAACGAGGCGAAGAACAATAGTTCGACGCGCGTGGCAGGCCTCTTTCGCGTTGGGCTTCTCCTTTGAAAGCATCTTACTGAGGGAAAGATGACTCTGCAGGAGCAGCGAGCTTTTGAGGTCTGTCGCACTTTGAAGGGTTTAGGAGGTTGCTCTTCGTGGGCGCGGGTCATATTGTGCGCACTACTTTTTGCACCGGAGTGCGTAAGGTTACTGGTGCCGGAATGTTTCATTTGTGTTAGAGGTCACTAGTTTAATATTTATTTTGTGGCCGTCGCTGAGATATCTGCGATGAGCCGTTGATTGATTTCACAAAGTTTGATCGTTTTGAGAAGCGGGTGAAAGACGAATAACATTATTGATAAAAATCGAGCCATTTAAAAATAAAGATAGCAGGTTACAATATTACAATGGATATTTCATACTTCCTATGTTATTTGTGCAGCCAGGTATGTTACCGAAGGAACTTACACATCCGGTATTCACGTTAAGGGGCACGCGAATTGAAAATGTTTGAAGGGAATTGTGAGCTTCGAAGACAAGTTAGCATTCTGACTGTGATGCACACTTTATGGCAACTGCAGACTGAATAAATATGAACTGTGATATCGTGTGGCTGTGGCATTTTAAATTGACGTGTCATTTGCGCCGGTGCTCTTCTGTACGCATTCGAGCGCGCTCACAGTACTCCAAGGCGCTGTTTATATGAGATTGTGTGTTTTAGTGGCCCATTCATTGTATTTAAGTTCCCCCAAACCACTGACGGACGTTCGCGTACTCCTCTTCGTGGCTTTCTTTTGTCGACAACCGTCGGCATGACATCCACTGAGTCATTAGGTAACGCTGTGTTCAAAAGTTTCATTGGGCAAAAGAAAGCCTGTTTTCTGCTAGCAGATGTCCGCGCTTATTTTTCTACCTCGGACGCTGAGAAAGTGCACTGGGATAGGTGTTAAAATGCGACGGCGAACGCAGCCTAGCGAAGGAAAGAGCGAAACGAGTAAACGCATGGAACTCCACGAGCGTTCATTTCGGACTCGTACGCATCGCAACGCCACATCGACATTTCGGTTTCTGAGGGGTTTAGGGGCCCTTTATTGATGCTGGGTAACTACGGCTGTTTAGCGATTGCTTTTTGTTTTATTTTTTCCCTATTATTTCCCAGGATTTCCTTGTGGCGCGGCCTGTGAAACAGCTTCTCCGTAGTGCGTGGTCGCTAGTGGCGTCGGTAAACAAATGGGCTACTATGTTACCTAAATGTAGCATATACAGCTGGTTCTAGCGCTGTGTAGCGTTGGGCGCGGCGCCTCTCGCGTGACGAGCGCCGCCTCCACCGAGCGTGGTCTTTCTTGCGCCCTTTTATCAGAATTCGCGATTCGGTTGAGCACGAAGGTCACTTCGCTCGCTGCCACGGGTGCGTTTATTAAAGCAGCACGCTGCTCTCACATGAAGAAGTAAGAATTGTGACAGTCTGGTCTGTCCTGTGTATACTTATGCATTCGTTTTGGGCGTCTTTGTTTCTGGTTGAACGGCGAACTTTAAGTGTCGAGCTGTGAGAGCCGTTAGTCCGCGCTCGTGCTGTACATGCTCATTTCGTGCCTCTCTACTTGAGGTGCGCGCTGCAGTGCGTCACTTTGCAATTTCTCGCTGTACAGCTTTCATCCCTTCGGCCTTGTGGCGAAATAATGTTCAATAAACGCTCAACTTAATCTGCGTAGATTCGTTTCACTTTCTTGTTGCACCGATTTTCAGAAAAAGAGATCAGCCGCGGTTTTTTTTTCGCATTACTCGCGTTGACGCCGACGCGGCCGGTCGCTTTTAGCCCTTCGCGAGCCACACGTGTCTCTCGCCTCGGTAAAGTACGACTAGGTTACATGCCGAAAGACTATGACACTCCAGATAAGCGATCACACATGTTTACTTGTTTATCGCAATGAGTTTGTCTCATTTGATTCATAAAACCGATAAATAAATGCCTACAGGTATCGGGTCGTCGCCAGTAAGACTCAGTTGTTCAGCGCTTGTAGCACTAGTTGTGTGTGTGTGTGTTTTTTCGGTGTTTGTATGCGTGTCTACTCTGGTATTTCCATCTAGCAGCCATAAGGGATCGCGATTTTCCGGCCATTATAATTGCCGATATTGGGTCAGTGTTGATGCCATGCTAGCATGCATCACGCCCATTTTCTATACACTACTCTTATATAATTCAGTGATTCATTTCAGCAGATGTTGTTTAGTGATTTTTTCGAGCGCACTGCGTTCGGTGGGAGAAAGGGTTCGCCTTTCTTAAGTCAAGAGTCGTGTTTCAGAGATGAGGACTCTGCTGGGTTATTTGAGTGCACCTATATTTGGCGGTCGCGCTTCTTCTGTTTGTTTTTCTCTGTTGTTGTTATGGTTTCTACCTCCTTAACTGAAGAGTCGTGTTTCCAGGAACTAACTTCCTTTCTTTTCTTCTTCTTCTTCTTCCTGTTCTCTGCAGGACGGCAGTCGCGGAGACCTGGACAGTCTCGCGAGGCGCTACGCGGAAGAACTGCGCACACACTTCCAGGACGTTCTCGAGAGACTAGAGGAACTGCGGAAGCGACGAGTGGCTGCCGACTTTGCTCAGCTTCCGGTACGACACTTCCTCTCGTCTGCTCCTGCGCACTGCATGCGGCGTGCTACTCGGGTTTTCGACGTTTTTCTTTCTTTATTTTTGATTTTCGTTTATCGATTCGCGTCGCTTTTCTCGAGAGATGCGGGATCAAACATTTCGGCTGGTTGGTAAGTTGTAGTTAGGTTGACCTTGCCCGTTAAGAGCAAGCAGCTTTAATTGGCTCGCTTTTACAGCAGACAGACGTGGTGTTTGATTCGGTAAGCAGTTGAGAGAAGGCAAGATGCAATGACAACCAGAACTGTGGCGGGATCGCTGATCCTCCTCCGAATGGCAGAAAAGTTGAGTCAGTCGGTAGGGATTCATTACGCACTAGAGTGTGGCGCGCACACGCAAGAGAAGTGAAATAGACAACACATAATAATGTCACACACTTTGTTGGAAAAGAATTCGGATCGAGAACCTATCTGTGCATGCTTGGAATTGGCTGCTCAGTCAAGGCAGCCAGTTCGCGAGCTTGACGTGTGTTGCGTACAGGATACTATTGTGTAAACGCCAACAGTTTTTGCTTTTATATTCATCCCGTGATCGCTTAAGCAGTGCTAACTCAACACTTATAGATGTATAGGTGACCTGTTATGTGTTGAGCGAAATTGGCTGTTGCAAATGGAGATGGTTGTTGTCCACGTAGTCGAAATTAGTTCGCTGGCGCAAATGTACGTCCGCAGAGGGGAAATTATCTTATCAGAAGTATTATGAATGCAACAAATACCGGGAATGATGGTATAA